>JBAMNC010000066.1:900000-1115000 GCA_037902135.1 Cetoscarus ocellatus
TCAGCATAAAAAACTATTTTACCACCTCAGTAATGATGAGGTGAACCATTATGGTACATTTGTACATTCTGCCAATATCACAGCTAAAATACAGGATATTTATGGCCAGTTTCATCCATCCATCACCTATGATGCGTCCTCAGGTTTTGTGGGGTTGTTTTGTTTTGTGATCTGTGTTTTTGTCATTTTTGACGTCATTTTTTGTCTTGATGTAAAGCACTTTGGGCTGCAATTGAATTTGTATGAACTGTGCTATATAAATAAGTTTTGATTGATTGAATGATTGATTTTTTTAAAAAGTTAAAAAAGCAAGAAAATAAAAATTGGGGCACTGTTCAGAGAGTCATTTAGGAGGAAACTATTAATCCGAAACTGAAAAAAGAAATAAAGGTGAGACTACAACAGGGCTTCAGTTTGCTACCATCATCTTAACCTGTATCTGAATCTGAAGCTCTTATTCTAATTCTGATAATAACTGATGAAGATGATTCTGATTATTTGTTTTAATTGTCCGTCTCAGCTCAGCGTGATCCTCCGTCGTCTGCAGAGAGGCTCTCATTACTGCAGAACAATTTAAACGGAAAAAGACGGAGCAGGTTTATAGTCTGTTAAAGGCCTGAGAGAACAATTTGTCTTTTTCCTGAATAAAAATCTTTTATGGACGCTCTGAGCCCCGTTTGTTTTTGCCTCCCTGGTCCCAGATGAAAAACTCATCCATGATCTTTAAGTCAGCGGAGTTCCCCGGTTATAGTTAACGTTTTCTGCAAGTCGTAACGTAAAAACTGGAAAGAATCGAAGGCTGGAGGGGGATTAAACGATGAAGGAAAAACAGAAGCAAAGACATCAACAGTAAACAGAGTATACCCTCTTCATTCTGCACAGCTCACATTCAATTTTTACATTTTATTATCAAACAAAAATGACTGTTTTGAGATTATTTCTGCCATAAATGTGGACATTTTAGCTGAATTAATATCTATTATCTTTATGAGATGATGACTTTGACCCGAACACCATGTGAGGCCACAGGCAGCAGGTTTTCAGGTTAATCTCAAAATACTTGTCATATCTCAGGAATCTAATATCTCAGAAAGAGTTTAAAGAATTGTCTTCAAATTTTGACCACATGGCCTCCTGGATTCAAGGATGAATTCTGGAGCTCATATGTCAAAGGCCAACGTCAGAGTCAGACAACAATTCCAGGGTTCCCACTCTTTTCTAGAAATCATTTTCCAGGGCTTTTCCAGGACGTCCTTTTCTACAGATGTACCTTACATTTTGTACATTTGTTTATGCCTCTTTCGCCCCAGAGGTCTCATTCACTACATGTGCAGTCTATGGCTGTAACAAATCTATGAAATATCAGACATTCTCTGATATTCTTAGAAATTAAGACAATTTTATCAGAGAATAGCACAAACACAGCCACAGATTCCAGTGTCACAAAACCAACCGAAGTTAGAATATTGATGTGGGCAATTCTCAGATTAATCTAGTCCTCAAAAAAACAAGATTAAGGGTTGATGACCAATATTGAACTTAAAATATATTTATTTCTAACTCTGGGGCATGAACAATGTCTGCTAGCTATATTTTTAGTCTGGTTTTATGTAGAGTCTCACTATTATAAATTCATGGTTTAATACTTACTCATCTTAACTTACTCTGCTTTGTTATAAATATATTGTGTTGATTTATTGTTTAAATAGCCTACATTTCATTTTGCCATTTTTTATTATTTATTTTTGTCACCATTGTTTTAGGTTTTCATATTTTATTCCTTAACTTGCATTATTTTATCTACTCATATCGTATGGCTCAGTGTGCATTAGTTACCAAGTACATTTTTACTTAATTTCCTGTTTGATTTTTTCTCCACTAACAAGGAAGATAAATAATTTTCCAGGACATTTCACTTTATTCCCCTTTTTCCATGTTTTCCATGACTGGAAAATTGGTCCATCATTTTCCAGGTTTTCCACGACATGTGGGAACCCTGAATTCACACTCCTACTCATACATAAAAGCAATTTATTGCCTCCAATTAACCAAATGAGCAAGTTTTGGTCTGTGAGAGGAGGCTGGAGTGCCCCATGCCTGCAAACTCCACACAGAAAAGCCCTGACTGACAAGGGGGTTCGAACCAGCAACCTGCTGCGCCACCGTGCTGCCAACAAACAACATGAAAATAATAAATGATTGCATAAAATAGTGAAGAAAGAGAGCAGAACACATGAAGAAGGAGGGACTCACTGTGTGATGAGACTATCGCCTCGTGCAGGTTCAGTTTTTTTATTTCTCCACTGTGAATAAAGGAGAAAACAGCATTTACTGACGGCATCCTAAAAAAGGAAAGTGTGTTGGACCCTCTGTTTGTTCATTAAAGCACTTTTTTAGACTTGATGCTTTTTTATTGCTGGTACTTTTTTTTATCAACCTTGTTTGTTATTTATTGTATTCTATTTCATCCACATACTTATTTTACAATTACTTATTAAAATATTTTTAATATATACTATTCTTACTCCCCTCACTGGTTTCTCATCTTTTCATGTTTTAATATACTCTTCTTTTCTCTTTTATCCATCCTCTGTCTACCCTCTTCTTCCTGATGTGATGTTGTCAACTATCAACTGTCATTTATTTATTTATCTATAAATTTATCATTTAATTATTACATTATTTTCTCTTTATCATCAAATATAAAACAAAATACGTTCTTTACTATGTACATGTTTACATTTTAGCCTGCACTGATGTTGTATATTCCTGTAGTACTTCAGTTTTCTCCAGTTTACCATTTTTTCCTTCCTTTTGTGGAGTTATATTCATGAACCTCTGTGCGTTTTCCTTTGACTCTTTTGGTCTCTGTTTGACCTAATTGTTGATTTATTGTCTCCAGAGTTTTGCCTTTTTCTATTCAATTCAGTTTAATTTAAGCACATTTAAGCTCAATGTGCTTCACAGAAGATAAAAACAAGCACAGAAAAGAAAAAAATAAGATAAATAATACAGATATCACAAGAATAATAATAATAATAATAATAATAAATAAATAAATAAATAAAAATAATAAAACAAATAAAAAACAAACAAACAGCCAAAAGCCATTTTTTTGCCTTTGTTTTGTCTGTTAAAGCACTTTGTAGAGCTGCTATATAAATAAAGTTATCATTATTATTATTGTTATTATCTGCAGTTCCTTCTATTAAATAATATAATTATCATATAAGAAGACAAATATTTACATCTCCTGCCCACTCAGTAGGAATGATGCCAAATCCTAGATGTTAATTTACCAGTTTTACTCTCGTCACTGCAGCTTGTTTACAACGGAAAATATCTCACTCCACATTAAGCCAACAGCTACATTTCCATACATGTACTGCATGTTGTTTGCTGTCTCTGAGATACTTTTTTAGTCTCAAGAGGGAAAAAACTGCAGGCGTCAGAGCCAAAGAAGCCAAATAACTTTTTAAAGACATTTCTTTAATGGCTCTGCATAAAGACATAATTCTCCTGTTTAGCTGCATGTTAAAATAATAAAAGTTATTTAAAGGACTTGGCTGCTTCCTTTATGGTGTTTTTAGCATGTAGTGATGTTCCAGGGCTGTTTCACTATCAGATGGTTCATACACGAGAAGAACATTAATGTTTCTGAGGGGAAAATCGCCCACGTTTCACATCTTTATTTTAATTCTTCTTCTGTCCTCGGACATGTTGGCGTAAATCAGAACTTACTTCCCTCCTGAGGGATCATATTCTGAAGAGTTTCAGCTTAAAATACATATCACCCAAACACCTCTGAAATCTTAACTTTTATGACGCGATGTCAAACATTATATTTACATCTAGTATTGTACGCCTGCTGAGTTTTCCGTGGCTGCTTTAAATCCCTGCTGTGTTAAGTTTTTTCTTTATTTAACTGCTTTTTCATTGGGCTTTGGAGAGGCTGCTGTAGGACTTACTTAACCTTATTTCTGCAGGGCTGCATTGTGGCCATTGTGTTATATTTCCCCCTGTATTTCTACTAAAATATTGATGATACAGAAAATCATCATGGTGCTGAAGCATGACCATCAATCAGGTAAAACAGTCTGTGGTTTACATATATAGTGTATGTGTTTTAGCTCATATGTTTCAAAAGGGGGAAAAACAAAGTTGTTTCTGTGACACCACAAATGTTGGTGTATGGTATGTTTTAGGACCCTGAAATGTCTTTTTTTTTCTTTATAAATCATACAAATTCTACTGTTTATCATCTCACAGTGCAAAAACAAAATGTTCAGCCCTCTGAAATCATGTGTTTAGAAGTCTGACGTTGTCTCATAGTGCATTAATCATCAGTCTGCAGGAACAGCAGAATGATTTTAAGTCTGTCTTTAGCACTCTGTCACCCTCTGGCTGCTGAAAGAACTTAAACCACTTTACTTCAAATAAATAAAGAATTACTGACTTAAAAAATCAGACATCATAGTAAGCATTGATGCACGATAAAGAATTTATAAGCATTATCTCTTAAGACATAATAATAGATTAAAGAAAAGTGTAAAATGCTTTCGAGCCATGTGTTTCAACCCAATCTGAGGAAAAGTAAATAAATGTTTTCATAGAATATTTAAAGATCAGCTTCAGGTTCATCAGCTGGACGTTAGTTTAAACATGGCCTTGTCTGAAAGCAACTCTGCAAACATTTAGGTTCCAGTATCTTCATAAGTCAGAACTTTAATCTCACTGAATAAAACAAATTATTTCTAACCAGACAAGAGTTTTAACAGTTAATAGAACAGAAGAATAGAATAGAATAAACCTTTATTTGTCCCACACGGGGAAATTTGCAATGTTACAGCAGCAAAGGGGACAGCGTTGATAAAGAATAAGTATAAAAACTGTATAAAAATAGCATGAAAATAGCAGTATGTATATTATTCTACCAATATAAATATAAAAAAGGGCTTGAATACAGAAACTAAAAAGCAAATCCTATAAGGATTATTTACACATTCACAAAGTAATTGCACATGAATGTAAGTGATGGCAGATATATGGCAGAAGAAACAATATTTCAATAGTGCATAGTTCACTTAAATGATTGTTTTTTACTTTATAAAATTAAAAGATAGAAGCCTATTAAAGAGAAATATAATTTCTGTCAGTCCTCTGCCTTTAAAGCTAAAATATCTTAATTGTTGCTTATAAATCTGAATAAAAGGACCTTTTGTTGAAGTTATACACAAGCACTTATTGGCAACTTCAGTAATTCCTCACAGACATAAAAAGCTAAACAACAATAAAAACAAGCAATAAACCAAACAAAGAAAACAAAAACATATTTAAAGAAAAAAAATCCAGATGAGTGAGAAACATCACTTTAATATAATTCTCTATGGTAGCTGATGTAGAGCCATCACCATTATAATCACATAAACAAACTGAAGAACATCTATCTGATGAAAGCTAACTGCAGCTGAAAGTAGCCCAAAAAGAGCTGGAGCAAAAATCATCTTAATTGAATTCAGGAGGTTTACTCACAGATTCAGGTTTCTCTTCTTGTCCATATTATCCTCCATTTTGTTTTGGCGTCTTCCTGTTTAAGTTGTTAGCATCCGTTAGCCGAACAGCGTCGTTATTCCCTCTCTCTGTCTTTGTAAGGGTAATAAAAGAAAGCAGACGATCAGTATTTAAGAAAAATACTCCTCCGTTTAAAGGACTGTGTATTCAAGCTTGTTTACGTGTTTAAATACTTTAAACAGACTCATAAAGTTATTCTGATCTAACTACCTCCATTGTTTAACCATATTATGTATAAGGGTTTAACGGTCACATTCACCGGCGTCACTTGAACGTCATGACGTAAACAGAGACGCCATCGTCATGACGATGATCACAAAATGGCCGCCAAAACCCGAACATTGCGCTGAAGAAAAAAGATACAGTCAAAGTACTTGAGTTTTCTTCTTTGTTTCTTTACAGTACAGTACAGTACTGTACAGTATTTCTTTATTTAATTTATATTAATCTTTTTAATCTTTTTAAATTAAAAGGAAAGCTGAAATATATAATAACTGTAAATTTAATTAATGAACTGAATAATCTCAGTGACCTGTTTGAGGCTTTAAAATGCATTTTCTATAACAAAAAAAAAAAAAATCAAAAGAAAAGATTAAATATAAATAAGAAAAGCCTAAAAATACTGTAAAATTAATTAAGGGACAAGAGAAAAAGACACCTTGTGAAATGTTATTAAAACACTTTCTAATGCTGCATTCCAGGCAACCCGTAACTCGGAAATTTCCCAGTTGAAATCTTCCGAGTTCCGACCTGAAAGCGTTCCAGGCAAATTAAACTAAATTAATTATAAATTAAACTAATTAATAAACTAAATTAAATCAAAACTTCAGTTTGAGCACAAGGAATTCTGGTATGTAAACAAAACAACATGGCAGACATTATAAGATTTATGCTTAATCATTTCAATCACCAAAGAAGCCTGCAACTTGATCATTTGAGTGAAACGGAGGAGGGGAAACAGTGCAGAAGGTAACAGAAGCTTATACTTTAAATTTTACGGTATTTGTCGTTACTTAGAGGCTGCCATATTGTTTAGGCAGTGATGTGATGTCACAAGTCGTAACTCGGAGTACATCGATCTGGTACGAGTTCACGGGTGGGAAGTTACGAGTTCGACTGCCGTTCCAGTGAACTTTCACGAGTTACAGGTGGGAAAAACACGAGTTACGGGTGGCCTTGAACGCAGCATTAGCTCTTTGAACTGTTTTAAGGCTTAAAGTGCTTTTGCTAAAATAAAAATGTTTAAAAGATAAGTTTAAAAAAGAAGGAAGAAAAGCTTAAATATATATAATTACTGTAAATTTAATTGTTTAGGGGGAAGATATAACACATAAAGCTAAATTCAATTAAAATATCAGACTGAATATGTTGTTTTAAGGCTTAAAAATGCTGGGCTAAAATTAAAAAAAATAAAGAAAACACTTGAATCTAAAAAAAAATAAACATTTAAATTAGGGATGCACGATAGTATCGGTTTGATATCAGAATCAGGTGATATCAGCCAAAAAGTTAAGTATTGGTATCAGCCGATATGGAAATTTTTGCAGATATTTACAGCCGATATATTGTCCACATATATCGGCCATATATTGGCTAGAACATCAGTAAATTTCACAAAAGTACAATATTGATGCACCTTCTCATCAATGTATGGGTACATTTAAAAATCAAGGGTTTCATTTTTGCAAGAAGTAAATGCTGTTTTTCTTGTTTTACATGTGTTCCTCACAAAAATACACTGTAACACTGAAGGAAACAAGTCCATTTTTTTAAGTACAGAGCTTGTGCTCTTGACCAGAAATATCAGAATCGGTTTCACTGATAATGAATAAAAAAATATCGGCATATCAGATATTGGCAAAAATCCAATATTGTGCATCCCTAGTTTAAATATACGATAACTGTAAATGTAATTGTTTAGGGGCAAGAGAAAAACACATTAACCTAAATTTAATAAAAATAAAACACTAAATATTCTCCTTGAACTGATTAAGGCTTAAAACACTTTTGCTAAATAAAATATATTTACAAAAAAGCTCAAATTAATACAAATATAAGCTTAAATATATAATTACAGTAAATGCAATAGTTTAGGGGCAAGAGAAAAAAAATTAAGCTGAACTTAATTAAAATAAATGACTGAACAATGTCCCTGAACTGTTTTATGGCTTAAAATGCTTCTGCTAAAATAAATAAATCTATTTATAATTCTCTGTTCTAAAAACAAACCCTGCTCAATGCCTCCTCCCTTAAAGACCCCTAAGGAGGTGTTTTCTCCCCTCAGGTGAGGGCGTTGTTGCTCCCTGGCTGAGTGTATTGTCTCCTTCACCAACCTCAGGGGCAGGATTTCACCTGAGAAACACTAAACTCTGTTTTTATGACCCTGAGCTTCGCTCTGCAGAGTATTGACTCACTGGGGACAAATATTTACGGCTCCACAGCTGGAGGCATCGTCACCCTGAAAGACAGCCTGGAGCTGCAGTTTCTGGTGATCTGCAGCGCTGAATGAGCTCAGACTTTCTCACCGTGAAAAGCTGAGAAGTTAAATCATCGCTCTGACAGGTATGAAACCACACAGGTGAAAAAATCAAACAGGGTCGTCTTTCTTTATAACATCTTTATGAAATTCATTGCTTCATTTTTCTACAAACATTGAAGGCAGCAGTTCAAATATTTCCTCAGAGGGGCTGAAATTACAAAGATTTATTTACAGATTTATTATTTTACTCCCCATTTAAATAAAAAAGACAAAGGTTCACTGTTCATACCTCATATTTACATCAGTACCTTTAGTCACCACAGATTGCATGCCGACACACTCAGACGTGTGTTTACAACATTATGAACAAAACAACAGACAGCAGAAATAAAAAACAGTATCTTACATTTTACAAAGATCATCATCATCGCCCAAGTGTTTGTCTTGCATAAAAAAGTCCTTTCTCTCCTTTACTCCTTTTCTTTGCATTTCTTTGCACCAAAACTAACAAAAACATGAAGCATGTGTCAGACGACAGGCGGGGAGGGTACAAACAGAAATAAAAAAAATAAAAGCTGTATGACATGACGAGGAGGTTCAGGTTCTGGGATACTGCAGCCTAACATCATTCAAAGGCCCAACACTCGCTGACAATTGATGTTTTTTAATCAGCTTTAACAAATGAAGGCGAGACGGGCCTGTGTCCACAGCCGCTGTTTTTTTGCTGCTTTTTTTTTAATTCAAATCCAATGCAGTGTTTTAATTTTCTAACATCTGCTTTGGAAACAGAAACTGCTGAGAGGAAAGTGACCAGACTCAGATCTTTGAGGGGAATATCCATGTTTCCAGCTACTAACTAACCCTCCAAAGCAGCTGGATCTCCAGATTCAATAATAATCATCAGGCAGATCCATCTTGCAAAGCTTTGAACTACAACAATCTCTATTTAAGAGCATTAATTTCCTTTTAGGGAGTATCGTTTTCTGCAGTTAATAGAGCTAGAAGGCAGTGAAGTTACTTTTCTCTCCTTTTCATAAGTGATCCTTACCCTATAATTTGTGTCCTGTCGAGTTTTTTATATTTTACAAGTTTCAAATGCGTTTTTGCATATTTTATTGATCAATAGTTCAAAAGTAATACAGCTTTCTGTCTGATTATATCAGGCATTAGATATGAATTCCCGTGTACTGAGTAATAAGATGGCAAAACATGTTGAAGAGGCTTTTTTTGCATCATTATAAATATCTAAATTCTTTGAGATTCAAGGTCTGAAAAAAAAATCACACACAGGAGATATTTTTAACAGCTTTAGGATGAATAATGAGGGAAGAGGAAGTAATATGAACAGAAAGCGCTATGAAACTGAAAATGAGAGCGCATCCAGCTGGCTGTGGACAAAGACCCCTTTAACAATGTATATAAAATATTCTTGAATATAAACATGATAGACCTTCCATTCTTTGATTGTCAGCCTCCTTTCTTTAGGTTTAGGTTCAGTTAAATTAAATTCTTAAAAGAAAATCTAATAATAAAGTTTGAACTTCGATTAAGTTCAGGGTTTGGGTAACAAAAGAGGAAACAAGAACTTAAGAAGGTTCTTGTTATGGTGAGAAAAACAGAGTTTGGAGGGTTTCAGGTCTAAACTGGTTCACAAATTTGGAAAAGATTGGAAAAATATATTTAAAGGACAAAAACCTGGATGAGTATAAGAGACAGGCAGGAGGAAGAAATCATGTAAGGAAATGAATATTTTAATATTATGCACTGTGGAAACAGACATCAAACACGATTGATGTGTAATCGACAAAAAAGGTGAACCATCTCTGGAAAAAAGCTGAAATACAAAATCAAATTAATCCAATTAAATCCCATCCTGTCCTTCTAGTTGGTTATTTAAGATTTTCTCAACATTTCCCCTCTTTTAAAAACACTGTAAACAGAATTATTCTTGATTTCTTTCCCAACATTAACACTATTTCCCCCTGAAATAATAATGCAGAACATTTTAAAATTTATCTTAGATTTTTAACCTTTAATTGACATTATGATTTTCTGTTTGAAACACATAATTACAAAAACTCTTCCTTTTTGCAGTTTTCTCTTCTGCCTGACCCTCATACTCAGCTGTGAATAAAGACTGCTTTTTGTGCTCTTTGCCTTTAAAAAACGATTTAAGGTTGTGACACAAGAACCTGAAACCTCCTGCATATCCGTCCTGTACAATTAAAAAAAAAATCAGCGCTATATGTCCATAAATATGTACAAGCAGGCTTTATCATCCTGTGTTTAGACTTCGAGTGAAGCTGACTGGTCCACTGAACTGAACGCAAATAAAAAACAACATTTAAAAAAATTAAAAGCAGAACAATTTTATCTCTTTTTCTATTTTTTTTTACTTTTTGTTGTCAAAAGAAAAATAAAAAAATATAATACATATATAGAGTAGAAACTGATATTTACAGCTATTAAATAATCCCCGTTCAAAATAAGAAAACAAGATTTTTCTACAAATAAACAAACGTGAAATAATCTGAGGGATGCGGCATGAAGTATGATCTGCTTATTTAGGAAACCTTAAAAAAAATTATATTTAAATTGATAATTAAATTTTTCAGAGGCTGATTTACATCTGAATGGGATTTGATTTTACATCTTTTTTTTCCTGTTGTTTGGCTACAAAATCTTAAGTCAACTTTTGCAATAGAAACATTCATGTTTGCAGGGAAAAGTTGTTTTTATGCAGAAATATCACTTAAATGATGTATTCCTTTGAAAACCTCACATTTTTAAATGGATTGCACTGTGAGGCACCTTTATGTGATTTCTGGACTTTTTTAAAACTTTTAATCAAACAAGAGACAGAATTAAATATTTAATAAACAGTTGACCCAAACATAATCTAAAATATGGTTTTAATGTGTTTGTTCAGACTAGGGCTGGGCGATATTGCCTAAAAATAAATCCATGATTATTCTTCACAAAATTTTGATTACTTATTTCCGATTACTCAAAGAATAAATCTCAGTGACACAGACACTGCATGAAACAATTTATCTTCCAAAACTAAACTGAAATTACCTCTTATGCTCAAAGTGCAGGCTGTTGTTTCATCATAAAATTTTAATTTTGTAGTTTGGGCGTAGGCAGGCTTGTCTACATAATACTGAAAACTGCACTATTTTCACAGCATAAAACAAAAAAAACACATAAAAGCCTAAAATGTACTCGTACAAAACCTGAGGGGGCTGAACCTCATGAAAACAGAGTAAATTTACAGTTTTCATATTCTCAACAGCGCCGCAGCTTACACGTGGAGTAAGAGTGAGTCGAGGAAAAATATTTAGATTTTTAATTTTTAAATGTTCTGCAAAAAGTAATTTGAATTAATTGATTTAAATAAAATATCGCCAAGCCCTAGTCCAGACTTTACATTTAGGGAAGTTTTTTTATTTATTTATTCATTTTTTTAAGTCTTTAGATTTAACAGAAAAACACTTCCCTTTAAACACAAGAATATCTGTAAATTTCTGCTTTTTTTCAATCTTGTAAAGGCATTATTGAATAAATCCAGGTGTTTGGAATCCACGTGAAGCTTTAAAAGAATCACAGGTGTCCTTTACACTTCAATAAATTCTACATTAGTATGAATATATTAATTTTTAAAAATGCACGATATCAGATTTTTGCCCATATCTAATATGACAATATTTTCAAACATATCATTGAGGATAACAATATTTTTGGCAAGAACATGAAGTTTCTCCTGTACTAAAATTGACCTGTTTCTCTCATTTTGACAGCGAATTTGAGTTAGAGATTGATGTCGAAGCTCAAAACAGTATTTTATTCTCTAACAGAAAACACTTTTGTCTTTAAAATGTCAACATTCTGCCAATAATGTGATTAAATGAATATTGTGCATTTCTGTTATTTTTGTCATATTTTGTGTTAAATGTACCTTTTCTTGAATTCTTTTCCAAAGTTTGAGGAGGAACAACTTTTCCTTATAATATAAGGACTGTATGTTTTTTTAATAATACCTGCGATATAAAAAATACAAAAACAAAATAAAAAAAATATAAATAAAAAACTAAATTAACAATATAGATAATAAACTTTGCCGCTCATAGTTTAATTTATATTTTTTGTGCATGTCTTAAGATCAAACTTCATGCAGCAGCCGCCAGCACTGACAAAAATGTTCAGACGTGTTTTTATATTTTTACTCTTTACATGTGATCAGATCCACACTGAACACAAACACATGAAAAGAGGCAGGAGCATCTTCAGGGCTGACTGTAGAGCTGTGGCAGCAGCTACTAAAGGCCTACGAAGAGGACTCGAGTGTCGTCATTAGCGATGACACTGAGTCAAGTGGAGCTGAGCGGAGCGTACATCCCGTCTTGGAAAAACTTCATAACTTCCACCATGCAGACTCGAGCTGCGATGTTTGTTTGGGAGATAAATCAGACACAAACAGACCAATAAAGAAAGTCACCCTTCAGCCTCCTCGCTGCCTCTTTTACTCAAACTGTACATTTAAACAATTATAAACAATTAAATATTAAAACGCAGCACCGTTTCTAAGTGCAGTGTGCCGCTGTGACTTTGACTTTAGAGAAATATTCGTATATATTAGGACGTTATCTTCTTAAGGAGGCTTAAATTCACTTTTAAACCCAAAACATCCAAAAACGGAGGAGATTTCAGTAACTCTGCTTTTGTTTCAGTTGGTAAAAGTCCATCTTAAGGCGTTTTTGTCTCAGATCGTCACTCCTTGTGATGATTTTCAACATGAAGCGTTGTGTGTTTGTTACCTAACGTCAAATGAATGTGTCTCCATCCTCACACGCCCTCTGATTGGCTGATGAAGTACTCTGCTGTCCGCCGCTGGTCGGGCAGCGGCTGCCTCTGAGGCCGCGATGGCGAGGACGATGAAGAGTGGTGGTGGTGCTGGTGGCGTCCTCGCAGCGAGGTGTTGTTGCCGTGGTGATGGTGGTTGTGGGGGGACGGTGGAGGGGCGGGGGGGTCCCGCAGAGACGGGGGGACGGCGGACGACTTGATGGGGACGATGCGCGTGTCCATGACCTCGCAGTCGACCTGCATCATCATCTCGTATCCCTGAGACGAGTTGTACAGACTCTCTGAGGGGGACATGGGGACAAAATGATTAAAAATGTATACATTTTAATTTTATTTACTTTTTAAATGACTTTTTTTATTTTTATTATTTAGATTTATTAATCAAAAAATAAATATACATATATAAATATCTGCTAATTGTTTTTACTTTTAGATACCCTGTGTTCTTTTATACCTGTGTACTATACAACGCTGCTGGAACCGTAATTTCCCTGAAGGGGTCCTCCCAAGGGATAAATAAAGTTCAATCTAATCTAATCTAATCTAATCTTTCTAATCTAAATAAGATGGTTTATATGTTTACTTGAACATTTCAGAGCCGTGAAAGGCAGACTCACCGTTGACTGACATGGCGGGCATCACCAGAGACATCTTGGGCCTGCTGGTTTTGTTGTGGCTGATGGCCGGCAGCAGGAGGTGGTCCTGGAGAAAAAAACAAGAACAATCAATTTATGGCTGGATTTTCAAATATAATACTTTAATGAAGAAACATTCTCATTCTCTTAATCCCTGGACTTTTATTTGAAGCAAACAAACATGGATTAAAACGGTTGCCATGAGGTCAAGATCCAGTAAAACATGCAGAAAAAAAAAAAAAGGAAAATAATTGACCAAATCTCATATTTGGATATTTTTGGTTCACTGTCAAACAGTGCTGTCATGTTATATTCATATAAATGTATTTTTCCTTCATAAAGAAGTTGATAGAGCTTAAAGATCTGCATGTTGTAACCTGCTTACTAAATTTTTTATTAGGCTTTTATCTATTTTAATGTCTTTATTTGATATTCCTGCTGCTATACTGAGTATATGAGCAACTGAAACAACCAAATTTCCCCTTCAGGATTAATAAAGTATTTCTGATTCTGATATTTCAATATTTCTGACACATGGAAAAAGAGTTTAAAGCTTTGGACTGACACATCGTACTGTGGCATCATCTTATTCCCTTTAACTAAAAGAACACGCGGGACATAATAAATGAATTTTAAGACTCTGATCTGCAGTGAGACGGTCTGCTCGTGTTGTCGTACCCGTCTGAAGGAGACGACGTAGAACGTGTCCTCTCTGCGGTCGATGGCGTCCAGAAAGTCGCTGTAGGTGACCTCGGGACCCGGAAGCACCTGCAGCTGACTGGAGACACGGACAGGGACAGGTACAGATAAAAATTAAAATAAAATAACATGAAGCAGTAGAAATATTACTCAGGTCGCTGTCTGCATTTGGTTGAGTCAACAGCATCTTATATTTGGATTTTTTCGTGCATCAAAAACATTTTTAAGGATTTTAGTTTACACTTTTTATGGCCCCTCCTTTATCATGTATGATATGCACATTTTAGCAGGTTTACTATCAAAGTCATCAGTCATAACTCTCTAACTGCCATGACGGTTTACAAGCTGTGAATGAACAATACATTTAAAAAAGTGTCAATTTTTTAAATTTATCTTTATTTTATTTATTAATTTATTATTTCGATTTATTAATGCATATATATTTGATATCTGCTAATTGTTTTTCACTTTTTGATATCCTGTGTCCTCCCGAGGGATTAAAAAAGTCTTATCTTATCTTAAATACTGTTATCAAGTGTGACCTGAATGGGGTCAAAGTTCACAGTGACGCTGATCTCATATCTCCGTCAACACTGGTATCAGCCAGAGCCCTTATATTTTACTTGTAAAAAAAATTTAAAAAAAATCACAAAACTGTGACTGTTATACATCACAGTGATGTTTAACACAGAGATAAAGAATTCATCATGCATGTAAGTTTATTGTTCTCATATAATTTAATAACCTGTGGTAATAATAAGTGTAAGGAATCATTAAAAGTAAAAAAGTAAATATACAGTGTTGTTTGTAGCCTATCAAATGTTTTATATCTATCATTTTAAGGTAAATTATAACATTTATATTACTTAACAATATTAAATCATGAAAGTAGCCCTCCACACTACTCCTCATCTTCAGGGCAGATCTCAGGTGTAAACAACCTGACTTGATGTAAAATAGTGAATTTCTCCTCCAGTGATTGATCACATTTCATCATATTATAAGTTTAAGACGTATCACAGCTTTCCCTTTAAAGAGAATTTAAGTTTAGATAATTCCAGATTTCATTCAGTGTCTTATTATAAACAGTGTTATTACCCATAAATATATTTTGTATTATTTCTATAAATAATGAAAGCTGGAAAGACCTGGTGTTTGTCTTTAAGCAGACAGAACATCGGCGGTGAGAATCAGCAAAGCTTTTTGGATCTGCCGATACGATATTGGCCCGATTCTATTGTGCATCCCTAAAATTAATTTTTATTTAAAGAAATACACAAAATATTCCACAAACATAAGTGAGAGATTTGATTTGTTTGCTAAAATCCATCTGATAAGCACCTGAGCACATTTTTAACATTCATTTTTGTATTCAGTGCATTTCCAGTACTTTAGGGTAAATAAAAACCTGATCATTAATTATGAGAGATAAATCAGTGCTTCATTCTGATTCATATTTAAGTTTGGATTTATTTATTGTTTGTATAAATCAAGAATCTTCTTAATTGAACCTGCTTACTTCTCGACTTCGACTCAGTTTATTAACACTTGAACAAATAAAACTGATGACCGAACATCATCATGTACGAAGGATTTAAGAATATTTCATATTTAATGTTTTATGATCTTCATGTGATGACGTGTTTATTAACCTCTCGATGGAGCGGTGACTCTGGATGGGCAGATATCTGGAGAAGTTCGTCTTCCTCAGCTGAGCCTTCTGCAAGAGAACAACACAGATTCAAATAAGATCAACCTAAATGACCCATAGTATTGTTTCTGTAGGAAAATATGACTGAATGTTGTTATTAATGGTAATAAAGACCATTTTCCTTTTAATAAAGTATATTAAATATGTAAAAATACCTCAACAGATATAAATAATCTTCCCTTTTTATGCATGTGGAAGGATACAGCCTGATTTAAAAATGATAAATAAATAATCAATACATTTCTGATTGTACCTGAGCGATTTTCGCCTTCTTGGCTATTTTGGGTTTCCCTCCAGACTTCTTCCTGTCGATCTGATGGCGATGAACCCAACCTCTCAGCTCGTCGGCCAGCCTGAAAAACACAGAAATGTCCTTTTATACACGCCCTGACATTAATGTGAGAGAGAAGTGAAACAATGAAATTAAGAAAATGGAAATATGAGCATTCTGCAACAAGCTGTCAGACAAAAAACTGGTTTGATATCATATTTTATGAAAAGACTAAAAGTATGGGAAAAAGATAGATAGTTCAAAACAAAGAAAAATGCCAAATAAAGAACGAGGGAACAAATAAGAAAGACGGGATAAAAGAAATGAAAACAAAGAGGGGGTCAAACAGGGAAATCAAAGTCATATTTAATGCTTTACTGTAACTTTTTAACGCCATGACCGTGAAAACAGGTTTGTTTTTTTGTAAAGGATGATTTTTATATGAAAACTGTCCCTACAAATATCTCATCTTAAGCATATCAGAGCTCATGGAGCTAAAAGAGAACTTATATCACACTGGAGGGTGACCCCAGTTCCCCTTTAAGACATGTGCCTCAGTCCGTTAGTTTTCTGCCTCTTACAGCCGATTCGTGACCGTCGGACTGCATGTGTGATTTCACGACGTTGACGACCACTGTACCAACACACACTGCAGATCCTTCTCGACCACCACAGGGCTGCAGTCGTTCTCTGCATTCCATGTTTTCAAGACATTTTTGCTGGAATTTGCATTTTCCTTTTCTTCCTCACCTGGTCCAGCGCACCAGCCACTTTCCAAACATGGCAAATCAGTTTATAATTATATATTATTATCATCATATATCATTAAATACTTTTCTTGAAAACATCAAAGAATTTTTAATGCCACTGAGAATCAAATTTAATGATTTTCAATGCCATTTAAGGCATTTATTTTCGCTAAATCAATTTAATTTATTTAATATTACATTATTAATTTTAAATTAAATTAAAAATGATTAAATAAAACATAAAATATAAAATTAGATTAAAATGAAAAATATTTATTGATGTGTATTAATAATAATTAATTAAATTAAACATTATTAATTTAATATATTTTAAGTTATTTTCGCTGAATTAACTGAAATTATTTTTTAATATTTATTTAATATTTATTTATATTTTTGTTTATATCTATCTTTTTTTCAAATTGCTACTGGAATCCTAATTTCCCTGAAGGAGTTTCCCATTCATAAAGTTCTATCTAATCTAATATGTAATCTAATGATATTAATGCTTTTTAATGCCCTGCAGAAACTCTGGAAAGCTATAAAATATGAAGGAGGAGCTAAAAATGATCAGACTAAACCCTGAAACTTGTTTTTGTTTTTGCAGATTAAAGTTACATGAATAGAAATGTAGATGTTAATTTGACCGTTGCTGATACCTGGAGCTTCACAAAGACTGAGAGGCTGTTTTGTGCTCAGAGAGAGACTGACCGTAGAGACTCGGAGCGGTTGAACTGCCTGCAGTCTGAAGAGGAGAAATAACGGTCGATGTCCTGCAGAACCAGGTCCTTCATGTCACTGAACACGTCGCTCAGGTTCCTGCAGAGACACTCGCTCACATTAATGCCCTGCAGACCGGTTCATGGTCCAATCAGGTGGGAGGATCTTCTGTCTCACCTGAACTGGAAGGTCTCTGCAGCTTCCTCTCCTCCGTCCTCCTCCGTCTCCGTCCTGTCCTCGGCTCTGCTCAGAGGCAGAGCGGCTGCTTCTCGTCTGTGTTGTTGTGTTCGCTGCTGTTCGATCTCCATCAGCCGTCGACCCGTGTACGCCACCATGTCGTCCTGCAGGCCTGTCAGCTTCCTGTCCGTGATACTGAAGAGAGAAGAGTTAAATCAGAGAGAGTGAAGCGTTTCAGAGGAAGAACCTGACTCTCTGGGTCACTGAACAGAGCTTTAACTCTGGGTTTCTGCAGCAGTCCAATCTGTTGGTGCATCAGCTGAGGTTTCTGAGGAGCACTGCATGTGAGTTTGGTGAAGGCAGAGACGATGAACATCCTTGGCCTACATGACCATCAAGAGCTTCTGAAAACATTCAACAAACTGTCTTTAATTTCATCCTTCCACTGTTTCGATTTTGTGCGTACGGCAGGGCCAGAGCTGCCGTGGAGGTGCACACATTCTCCCGTCAAGTATGTTTTTACAAGTGGCGTACTTTCTTTTGTGCGTTAGCAGCATTTACAAATGAGGCCCCAGATCTGAGCTCAGAAAACACGCGTGGAGTCAGAAGTTCAGAGAAGAACCACAGAGGCAGGGCTGGGTACTTCCAGCAACCTCAAGGTACGATACGTATCCCGTTTTGACTTTTATTACAGAAAGAAAAAGGAAAAGAATGAGTTTTAAATGATTCTACAACTTAAGAAACTTAAATTCAGGTCCTCAAAGAAGGTAGACCTAACTTCAAATGTGGAACATGTGCTTCATCATGTAGTTTGGCTTCTACTTTGAACTGTGGCATTGTTAACATTAGCCAAAGAGTATTGACAACAACTGTCAAAACATTGAGGCTGTATCGATTCTGCAGAGTCTGCACTAATATTTTGAGCACAGGCCTACACAGAGGGTCTGAGACAACTGTCTGAAGAAGACCTGCTGCACTGCTCTGGTCAGTGAAGACCTGAATGCAGAAGGAGGAGGACCTGAAACACGTTCAGTAAAACCTGATCACAGCTTCAGTCTCCTGCTTTAGGAGCCACACTGTGTGATGTGAAGAGAAAGGCAGGTGAAAAACAGTGTCAGAAGATAGTGACCAACACCTGTGATAACTTTAACTTCCTTCATCAGGAGTAAAGTCTTGGGCTGTGGGCTTTTCTGAAGTCTAAAATGGCAGATAATTTGAAAAAACCAATAAACCCAAATCATCAATCTATACATCTGAAATGTTAAACCAAGAATAAGGGACTGGTGCCAGAGCCTTACGTCTATTTTGTTCCCCAGGATCATTTACTCGTGGTGTGGGAATGCTCAGGTGTTTCTGACCTGTGGAGGAAGGTCACTGACACTATTTCACCAACAGGAGTTTCCAGGGGCCCTGCGTTACATCTTTTAGATGATGCCTCTCTCCTCTCTCTTGGACTTACAGCAGTGGAGAAGATTACAGCACAGCAGTGGAAATCTTCTCATGATATCTCAAGCACACACTGGCTTCGAAGTTTTTGGACTTTCATCAGCAAGAACCAATGGTGTAAAACAGAACTGCACAAATTTGATTGCCAACTTAAAAGATCTACTTTCTAATTGAGGATCTGTGTCTGTGGAGTTAGTGGAGGTTGATTGTGGTGGTGGTGGGTGCGGGTGGGGGTTTTCAAATTGTTGAAAAAGTTGACATGGATGAGATGAGATGTTGTCTATTTGCAATGTTTTCTACAATAAGTGACAAAAAAATAGCCAAAGAAATCTTTGCTATTTTGTGCCACATTTTATCCACACATCGCCCGTTACGTTTATCAACAGCCATCATTTAGCCCTTTTTACCTCCACCAACATCGTGTGTTTTTGTTTGTTTGTTAGCAAGATTACACAAAAACTACAGGACAGATTTTGCTGAAATTTTCAGGAGATATTGACCCAGCTTCAAAATGATTAGATTTTGGAGGTGATCCAGATAACAGCCATCAGAGAACGATCATTTTCGCTCAATAACAAACTAATAATAATATCAACATGATTCCAGGGTTTTCAGGGTCAAGGGATTAGATGGTCATGGGGCTCCTGCTTAACAAAAGTATGTGAGTGACCTTTGCAGAGGTTTGTGCTATCCGAGTGTTGACTAGTTTGATATGAAATGCATGTTGACGACTGCAGAATGGGACTGCAGGATAACTTACTGTTAGATGCTTAAAAAAACTGAACAGAACGGGAACTGCTCAGAATACCTGACGGGTCCGAAGCTGAAGGTCATAAAAAGCAGGACGGCCATGACGCACACGGCTCGCTTGTTACTCGCCGATTCGCTGCCCTGAAAATCAGATGACAGAAAACTGGTCAAAAACAAAAACAATTTCAGGAACACACCTAAAAAACGAACCAGTCTGTGGAACCTGATTAACTGGATCATTTTTGAGTAAACTTCAGGTTTAAGGTCATGTTTGTGTCATTTAGAAATGCACGACTCCTGTTGTTCCTGCTTTAACAATCAAACTGAAAGCTTTCACACTTCTGTGCAGCAGGTTTTCATCTTCAGGTTGAACAGGTTTGACTGACCTCACATGCTTGACTGTGGTTTTTGTTTTACAGTTCAGCTTTATCAGTCTCATCCTTTATTTATTTCCTGCTCTTTAGCTGGTTGATGTTGTGAAAGGGACGCTTCAGCTTTTGTTTGTTTTCATATCTTGCCTCACTCCAGAGTCCATGACAAGCAGGTAGACTCCATTCTTTCAACTCTGCGTGCAGTAACAAGGACCGCTAATTAGCTCAGCTAAAACACTGGGAGTCAATGGGTAGTGTTAGCCTCCTTCTGTGTGCGTGTTTTGACTCCTTCTATCCTGCGTTATGTTACGTTACCTTCTACTATCATCGTATTATTTTCTTCTACTCCTAAACAGAGGCTTTGTTTTGTTGACATGACTCCGCGGTGGTTTGCGCTAGAGATGTGACGTTTGCGAAAGAGTCGAGCCTTTTGAACAGCTCTTTTAAGTGTGAATTGATTCACAGTTGTGAGTGAGCTGTTCTTGAGTTTGCAGGCCATTTGCACTTCAGAATCAGAATCACTTTATTTTCATTGTATCTAAATACAAGGAAATTAGTAAAGAATGCAACAAGCACACAGGACCGTTTAGAGTTGCTCAAGAGTTTATCTGATGACTGTAGGCACAGGCTAACACTTCCCATTGCCTCCCAGTGTTTGAGCTAAGCTAATTAGCGGTAGGTGAGCTCTGTCTGTCTCGTCCTTGTTACTGCACACACAGTCTAAAGAACGGAGTCTACCTGCTTGTCATGGACTCTGGAATGAAGCAAGACATGAAAACAAAAAAAGGTTGGCGTGTCCCTTTAAGAAGATAAAATCAGCAGCCTTACAGTAAGCCCCTCTCCATGTGTGGAGCAGGTTAAAAGGTGATGAGGGCGAACTCTTCCTCACCTCCTTCCCGGCCAGCCTCTCCCTCAGCGCCTGGTTCTCCCTGCGTAGACGTTCGTTCTCCTGCTGCGCCTCCCTCAGCTGGGCCTCCAGGTTCTGCAGGTACTCCTTCTTCTTCTTCCTCGACTGGCACGCAGACTCGCGGTTCTTTATCATCCGCTGCTGCCGCTTCAGCACCTTCATCTGCACGAGGAGGAGGAGGAGAGGAGGGGAGGGAGGAGAGGATCGGGTGAATGTGCGGGAAAGGAGCAAAAGAAAGGAGGAAAGACGAGGAGGATGAGGGTGAGAGGGGGACAAAAAAGGGCAGAGGAGTTGGGGGGTGGTATAAAAACAAAAAGTTTAGCATGGGTGTAACACGATCCACAGTCCTGAGGGAGGCTGAACGTTATAGAAGATTAACAGAAACACTGAACCTCAGTAGGATGCTTCTACACGCTAATTCTATTCATGTCACATTCTGACTCCAGTCCAATTCACGGAGCAACAACAAGCTGGATGGCAGGAACCAAGCTCAGTGTTAATTTTGTTGATTAATTATTTTCATCATAGTTTTCATCAACAACCTTTTTTCCCCTGATGAAAACTAGACAGTAACTCATAAAAACAAGTGCGCATGGACAAAAACTAAAACTAAATTAACTGACATTTTCATCAACAAATAAAAACTAGACTAAAATGTTTGACAGAGACTTAATCCAATCAGACCTAATTTGGTCATGTAGAAAGTAGGGACAAGTTAGGAATATATCCAATCACAGCTAATTTGGTTGTGTGGAAAGGTTGGATGAGTTAAGAGGGACATCCAATCACAGCTGCCTTAGCTTGGTGGTGGTGGGATAAGTTGTGGAGCGATCCAATCAGAGCTCCTCTCTTTATGAATTGATATATTCATGTAGAGCAGGTTCACTGTTTGTTGTCAGTTCTGGTATTGTAACTGAGATGCTCTGCCAGGTAGCCTAAATAAAGGTGACTGCATTTCACACAAAAGTTCAATTTGTTTCTGTTCATTTATACATTCAGACTTTACTCGCATTCAATAAAGGGTTATTAGATATTTGATTTTATCCAAGTGTAAAACATGACTTCAGAAATTCAAGGAAACATCAAAAATGCCTTACCCTTTACACTTCATATTTTAGTCGAACAAATTTACAGCATATTTCATCTGCTATAAGTAGATCAAAATTAAAACAATTTGACTAAATTATGATTAAAACTGAAAGATATTTTAGGCAAATGACTATGAGTAAAACTATACTAAAAAGTGCTGTAAAAATTAACAATGCTGCAGCTACAACCCCAGCTAGTGGCCAGAGGCTTGACTACACAGCATATGCCAGGCTTTGGTCTGCCTCACTTGATGCAGCGTGAAGGCAACCAAACCAAACCAAGTCCAACTGAGTCTATCTACTGAGTATATTTGTCTAATTCCTCATGTTATGATGCATGTGTAAAAAGAATGTTAACTTCAGGCTGATTTTTCTGTACATGTATTCCTTATTTACCATTATTTATTCAGTTTTATTTATTCTTATGTTTATGTGACCAGTTTAATAATTTTATACAGACTATGTCTAAGTACTTTTTTTTTCATTTTATTGTCTATCTGGTTTTATTTTTAGTAACCATTATTTCTTCTTAAAATATGCAAATCTAAATCTAATGGTGTTTGCAAACATGTTTAAAGCTGCCATCAATGTGTGCTGGTATATGAAAGTGTCTTTTTCACTTATGTACGCATCAACAAAAATATAAAACAAAAAAAACAAACAAACTTGAGGCTGATTTCTTCCTGTTATAATGCAGACAGAGGTGTGCCTTCCAGTCTACTCACATCGATGTCGTTGGAGTTGTTGCCCGGTAAAGTCGTGGTCGCCGGGACGATGGGTTTGCTGGCGGGCGGCGCCGTGGGGCTGGAGCAGTGCTGAGGGATGCTGGGAGAGACGGGCTCCATTTTGACGATGGCCGGAGCCGAGCCGAGGCAGACGGACTGAGAGAGGACGACTGAGGAGGAAACACAGACACTCTGAATCTCCGGACTCGCATGATTACTCGGGACGCCCTCATTCACATGAAGTCTAATTTCTTAGTTTTCTTATTTTGTTTATTCTTAATTTAGTCTTAACTTCCCTGAGGGAGTCCCCCAAAGGGGTGAATAAAGTTCTATCAAATCAAATCAAATCAAATCTAATCTAATCTAATTTAACATTGAAACTCTGAAGTCTGCAGCACTCATGAGTGGCCCAGAGATATTTCAGCTCTGCTCTTTGTTAAGTATTTGGTATTTCATATCATATCAAACATAAGACTTTTATATTTTAAAGTTGAAGTGAAGATTTGCATATGAAAAGACTCTCTCAGGTCCTCACCTGGTCTGCCCTGGTCCATGGAGGGGAGGCCCTGCAGGATGAGGGTCTTGGCAGGTGTGGGGGCCTGCGGGACGGGCAGGGTGGTGACACATACTGGTCTGGGCTGGATGGGGGGTTTGGTGCTCAGGATGGTGTTGGCCTTCAAGGTAGAACCAGGAAGAACTAAAGGGGAGAGGAGAAGGAGGACGGTTACGGTGAATCAGACAGGAGGCAGGCTTTAAAGGGATACGCCAACATTTTTGTTGTTTTCATGTCTTGCTTCACTCCTGAGTCCATGACAAGCAGATACACCATTCTGTCTACTGTGCGTGCAGTAACAAGGAAGAGACGGGCAGAGATCACCCACTACTAATTAGCTTAGCTCAAATACTGGGAGTCAGTGGGCAGTGTTACCTCTGCCTACAGTCATCAGATAAACTCTTCAGCAACTCTAAACAGTTCTGTGTGCTTGTTGGGATTCGATTTTTTTACCTTGTTATGCTATGTTATTTTCTACTATCACTGTATTATCTTCTTCTACTCGTAAACAGAGGCTTTGTTTTGTTGACCTACTTATAACCACTTCCTCAGTGGTTTAGTTTCATATGTATTTCTTTAGAAAATTATATACAGTGCTAATCTTAGTCTAAAAATAGATAACGTAACATAATGCTGTAAAAAAAAAAAAACAATAACAAGCACACAGGACTGTTCACCCTCGTTCTGGATCATGAAAGTAAACACACAAAACTCCTGAAGTGACTGTGCAGTCTGTTTTAAAAGCTCAATCTGTGTAATATCCACTTCTATACGAAGACACAAAACGGCACAAAGAAATCCTGCCCTGACTTTAGCAGCAGCTCTGAGTTGAAGACCGAGTCCTGGAAAAGACCAGTCCAGCAACTTTCTGCTCTGCTCCTGTTGGTGACAAAGCTGTGGCGGCATTAACGAGCTCAGTTGTTCAAACAGTTTAATTATTTTCTACTGAAAGCTGTGACAAAAACTCAGCTGACATGGAGAGATGTGAGACTCACTGGTTAGTTACCTCTGCCCGGGGGTTATGTTTTTGTCTGCGAAAGTCTGTCTGTTTGTTTGTTTGTTAGTTAGTAAGATTACACAAAAACTACTGGATGGATTTTGCTGAAATATACAGGAGATGTTGGTAATGACCAAGCTTAGAAATGGTTAGGTTTTGGTGGTGATACGAATATATGTCTGGATGCAAAAAATTCCCAAAATTTCAAAAAAATCCCATAAGTTAACATTAGGTGGAATTGTAAAAAATCATATCTCTGCCATTTTTTTTTTTACAGATTTGCTTCCAATTTTACAGGATAATATGGGGTCCATGTCTCTGTCATTAAGGTAAATTTCATCTGGATCTGGTCCAGATTGACGTCACAATAAAACATTCAACTTTATAAAAGGAAATCCCATTGACGATGTTCAATAATAAAAAAGTTATTCATCATTATGGACACTGAAAGGCATATAAAATAAAAATAAAGCTCTGTAAACTTGGTTACATTCTCTCTAATTTGTCTTCTACATGATTCCTTCCTTTTACCTGCGGCCTGCGTCTGAATCCCGCTGATCACTGCTGGGATCTGCGTGGCTAACGCCGTCTGTAGCTGCGTCTGTTGCTGAGGCACGGCTGTTGTTGCCACGGTGATCTCCATGGTCCCCAGAGGAGGCGAGAGCACGTCCCCGTACATGTAGGGGGGCGTTGGAGGGTTTTCCCCTTTAACCGTGATCTGGATGAGAGGAAGGACTCAAGGTTTAACACTAAATCTACCAACCTAACGTAGGATTTAAACCGTTCTTTACCTCGTGCTCGATAAAAGATCGACACTTTAAACAACCCTACAAAGGTCTGACCTGAGGACGCACCTGAGGGTCCGGGGACGAGCAGTCGGAGCCGTGAGAGGACGCTGGAGACAGAGGCTCTGACTTCACCTGGAACACTGGACAGACAATCACAAATAAATAAAGTGGAAATAAAACTGGATTTTTAATCAAAGTGTGCTTGAGTCAGACTTTAGAGAAACCAGAGAGCTTACACATGTCGACGGGCAGCGGCTGAGTGATCGTCATTTCACTTTTAATCAAAGGAGTTTCACCTTTAAATAAAGAAGACAACAGTTTAATCACTGACAGGACATCACATCAACTAAAGCAGAGAAATAACGGACCAAAAATCACACCTTGATCCCTCTAAGCTCGGGAATACTGAAAACTTTTTGTTATCACAGAAACACATTAAAGTCTGAGTCAAAGACACCAAATACTCAACCAATACTTATTTATAATTGCCAAAAATGTTAGTCTTTCATATTTGTTGGCAAATATGAATCTTTGCTGAAAACCCTGTCCTATGATGTCCCTAAGGGCTCTGTCCTGGGCCCTCTAATGTTCTCTTGAGGGCATTGAACTAGAACTTTAAAATAGAGCCCCATTTAGGGCTGAACAATTTATCGTTTCCTGATCGATATTGCGATTCAGACAACGTGATCATGTGATCGCCAAAGGTGCATGGTTTTGACCCAGGATCTGTTGTGTCAGTGTTGACAAGTTGACAAGTTGACATGCTGGTTTGGCATGGCTGGCTTTTTTTTTCCTTTTTTGGAATTGTTGAATTTTGTTGTTCTTATTATCACTTATTTAACATTGGGTTTTTTGCATTTTATGTAACTCTAACTTAACATAACTAAGGATTTTTTGCACTGCATGTTTTTTAAGTTAAGAGAGAGTCAAAGATGCTCTTTTAGTTCTTCAGTTGTAATAACTGCTGATGGTCAAGGACTTTCAAGAGTGTTCATGCATGTTTCTTGTTAATAAATACATTTAGAAACAATTCTTACCTTTAGTTTTTCATCCTTGCCTTGGAATAATAGATTTTAATGTTTGATGGTTGATTGGTATGATGTAATTTTTTTGTCATGTTTTTAAACGTTACTGTAAACAAAGTGAATATTGCACTGAAGCTTGATTTGAAGAAAATCGTGAATCGAATTGAAATCGCAATATCTGCCAGAAAAATCACAATTACATCTTTTCCTGAAACCCTTCAGCCCTAGCCCCTTTCAAAAAATAAAAAATAAAGAAAAACATTGAAATTATCATGGGTGAGCAGAGTTTATCACCCAGGCTTTACCCGGGTAATTCCCTCGTGTATTTTATCTGTTTAAATCCGAGTGAGGGCGAGAGGCGAGGGGTGATGACATCCATCCTGTGCGACTGGCTTGAAAAGGGAGACAGACAAAAACAAGCGCTGTTGCAGGAGAAGTTTATTTGATTGTAAAGAGAGTAACGCAAACTTATATGTGAGTCTGGACATTTGAGTTTGTGTTGTCTCCACTAAACATCATCCACGTTTGGCAGATCATTTGCTCTAAAATAATCACGACCTGGTCTCTTGCACTGTTGTTGGATATGGAGCTAAAACACTGCAGCCTCATTTCAGCGGTGTAATCGTCGTGTATGTGGTGACGCTGCTTCATATTCATGTCTGTGTGCTACGATGCTCCTCTAAACTCTTTGGTCAATGCTGCTGAGATGATTTTAAACTGTAACACTGAAGTTAGGATATGAATTGTTCATCTGCTACCATATTATGACTCCTGACTTTCAACATTAGCAAGATGGGCTGCCTGGATATTATCCTAAAAATATCAGGGTTGCATGTGCAGGGTTCCCACTCTTTTCTAAGAAACATTTTCCAGGACTTTCCCAGGATGTTTTCATCATTTTGATTTTTTTTTTTTAATCTTTATTTACTCTACTTTTTTTAATAAAAATAAATTGTTGGTTTACTGTTTAAGTAGCCTAAATTTTATTTTTCCATTTTTTAATTTCTTTTTTATTTCCATTGTTTTGAGTTTCTATATTTTATTCCTTAACTTGCATTGTTTATCTACATTTTTACTTTATTCCCTTTGTCTGATTTTTGTTCACTAACAAGTTAGAAGGAAGATAAACAATTTTCAAGGACAATTGAAGCTTTTCCAGGACATTTTACTTTTTTTCTACATTTTCCATATTATTTCCATGACTGGAAAATTTGTCAATTATTTTCCAGGTTTTCCAGGACGTGTGGGAACCCTGATGTGTGAAAAGGGCTGATGTGTCCTTCCATTTTTCTGCAGATGATACGCAGCTTTTCATGTCTTTAAAACCTGAAAAGGCTCCTATGTTGTCCACACTGACTGAATGTATAAATCATATTTGAGCTTGGATGGCGAACAATTTAACACCGCTGAGACAGACGTTCATATTTCTGCTCATATTTGACCAAACGTGATAAGCTGTCTGTGCTCTTTCTCTGCTGTTTAACCACACATTCATGCAGTGGTTCTCGGTTACTTTCTGTTATGCCTTCCTTCAAAATTAACATTTTATCATGCACCCCTAGCAAAGTCACTAAAAAGGTTTCCACACATGAATTATGTGATTCATGTGTCTTCAAAACAAGACAAACAACACGGTGGAAGCTCACATACATTTCTTTGAAGACTCCAAGAAAAAATTAAAGTCCAGAGTCACAATTTTAAGTCCTAACAATAAAAAACTTTAACATTTAACATTAACCGAGAAGAACACTGTCAAAAGAAATGAAAAAATGGACAGTGTCTACATTTCAGTGACTAGACTTCATTAATAAGTGCCAAAATAACAAGTTTAAAAGGCAATTCAGTCCTGAATTACGTAGCTGTCTCCGTCTGGAGCTGAGAACATTTATAAAAAGCAGCTGAAGACTCTTTTTCTTTGTTTGACCAGGCTGTCTGCTGTCATGGTCCTGAGATATCTGTTTATTATTTAATTGTGAAGCACTTTTATTCCTTGCTAAATAGTTAGATAAATCTCATTATTAGTCTAATAAATAACTCCTTAAAAAAAACAAAAAAACGACACATTTCATCTGCTGGAGCCAAACTCAGCCAGGATGAAGTGTCTCCAGTTTCAGACTTTTTAGCCGTGAAAACAAAAACGCTCCGTTACCTGTAAGAAGGTTGTCGTCAAGGTGTTTCCATGGTGACGTGGGGTTGTCAGGATCGAGGGTGAGCACGAGGTCATTGTCGAACTGCGGGAGGGGAAAGAAGAGAATGTGAGGTGGAAAAATCAGGCCAGAGCGGCGAGTGTGCAGACGATTAGCCTGATTATGCTGTGACCCTTGACCTGTGCTCACTGATTCACGCTGCTGCAGACTAAACACGAGAGTCTCAGGTGTCCCGCTGTTTGATGAAACAGCTAAAGGAGAATTGTGTGATTGTGCTATTTGCAATGTTAAGTTTATCTGATAGACTTAACGTTTTTTTAATTGGCTGATCTTTTGTTTATCAGTTCACAAATAAACTCACGCTGTGGAACACTCGTTGTATTTCAGTGTTAATTTTGTTGATTAATTATTTTCGTCATAGTTTTCATCAACAACCTTGTTTTCCCCTGATGAAAACTAGACAGTAACTCATAAAAACAAGTGCACATGGACAAAAACTCAAACTAAATTAACTGACATTTTCATCAACAAATAAAAACTAGACTAAAATGTTTGACAGTTTGTGTTCAGATCTAATTTGGTCATGTAGAAAGTAGGGACAAGTTAGGAATATATCCAATCACAGCTACTTTGGTTGCGTGGAAAGGTTGGATGAGTTAAGAGGGACATCCAATCACAGCTGCCTTAGCTTGGTGGTGGTGGGATAAGTTGTGGAGCGATCCAATCAGAGCTCCTCTCTTTATGAATTGATATATTCATGTAGAGCAGGTTCACTGTTTGTTGTCAGTTCTGGTATTGTAACTGTGATGCTCTGCCAGGTAGCCTAAATAAAGGTGACTGCATTTCACACAAAAGTTCAATTTGTTTCTGTTCATTTATACATTCAGACTTTACTAGCATTCAATAAAGGGTTATTAGATGTTTCATTTTATCCAAGTGTAAAACATGACTTCAGGAATTCAAGAAAACATAAAAAATGCCTTACCCTTTACACTTCATATTTTAGTCGACTACATTTACAGTAGATTTCATCGACTAAAATGTTGTGAAATTTCATCAACAAAAACTAGAGTAAAATTGAAACAGTTTAGATGACTAAAGTATGACTAAAACTAAAATACAGTTTAGTCCAAAAACTATAGCTTTAACTAAATTAAAAAGTTCTGTTAGAATTAACACTGCTGCATTGCCCCTTTATGAGCTTTTTGGACCTCTCTGTTGAGCACAGACTCGACCAGCTGCTCTGATAAACATGATCAGCATCTGTATCGGTATCAGCCAGTCTCACTTGTGGGTGATCAGTGATCTGTATCTGCAGTGAAACCCTGATCAGGGCATCCCCAAAAACTGCATCTCTGCTGAGCTACAAAGCAAAACACTACAGGATTTGGAATTTAAGAGAGAATATTGACAATGCCCTCCGTCACTGCACGAACACAGTTACAGCCGACTTTAGCTTGAACTGAGTTTGCACACGAGGTCGAGCATCAGTTTCACTCTCGGTCTTCATCAGACACCTGAGCTGTGAGCTGGGACTCTCTGTTTTTGTCTCCTTACCGTCGGTTCATATTTCAGCCCGGGGCCGAGCTCGCCGTCCTCTCCCTCCTCCATGCTCTCACACTGATACAGGCAGGCATCTGACGAGAGGACACAAAAAATACACATCAGGACGACGGACATCGAGGAAGTCAACAGTCACAACAACACTGAAGCTGAGCGATATGGTCTAAACATAGAATCCCTGATTTTTTTCCACAATCATTTATGCTGGGCACTATATATGTGCCCCATACATATTTGGGCTTTTATGTATTTCATGTTTATGTATGACACCAATATGTATTAACATGAAACTCTCTGATCAATGTTTAATCTCATTTTAAAAAAAAAACAAATATGAGCCTAAACATGTGCTTGTGCAAAACCTGACAGGACCTATCATCATAAAAACTGTAAACTTTCAGTATTTATATTTTCAAACACTGCGACAACTTATGATGGGAGTAAGTCAAGAAAAAAAATCAAATTTTAATTTTTAAATCTTCTGCAGAAAATAATTCAATTTAATTGATTTAATCGATTTAGAGTCCAGCCCTACAACAACACAAAACACGTTATAAAAAACTTTCAGCTTCATAGCACAGGTTTACTTCAGCATGAGCTCCATTACACCCAAACCATACACCAGGACCCCGTGTGCCCTCATTTCTCCAACACGCTTTGCCTGATTTAATGATCCATAGGTGAAAACATGGCTCTGGACTTTGGAACACATTAGGTGCTCTGAGGTTATTCACTGAGTCCACATCCTGATGAAAAAGCTTGTGGTTTAAATAAGCTAATATTTACTCTGTGAGGATAATGCTGCATCTTCTCCAAATGAAACCCCACAATTCAAAGATGATTTTGCTTTACTATTGATTTCTTTTCTCCTTGAAAAAGTTTTAACAAATATAAAACAATGGTCAGGTTGGTGTTCACAAAACAAAGCAGCTAAAAGCTCAAGCTCTTTTAATCCTGGGATAAAGTGACTTTTAAGTCCACAAAGTTTTGGAGTGGCACCAGCAAACAGTCTCATAAAAAAATAAATAAAAAATGAAGAAACGTAGATCTGCAACCAGGTCCTCCACTCTGATTAAAGTATATCCAGCCATTACTGTCCTTTTGTTTTCACGACCAGAAACAGAATCAGCTAAATTGTTGTTTTGGGGAGAGACAGCAAAACAGTCTTGCTGATGTTTTTAAAAGATTTTGGATTAATTTTAGTTTTTTTTTTTGTAACTTTTCAGGTCTGTACTAATATCAGTTACACTCGTAGGTGCAACAGTGTATAAAACATACTTTTCAAAAAGTAGGGAAAAAAAATATACACTGATATCATTTCCAAATTTTCTTAGCTTGATCTTGTCAACCATCATCAGTCCTAACCATAAAATCAAATATTCATTAATAATTAGTGAGTTTTTTCACCATGCGGACTTGCAGATAAAAAATGATTATTTTCATTACACTACACGCAAAGTTGATTTTTATGCGCTAAGTTATTACAGCCTGGGATATGTCGATGTTTAGAAACACACTGAAATTGAAGCTTTATTACTCATATGGTTGAAATGGCGCCGCCTGGTGAAGAGTAGTACAAATTATCAATTCAAGGCAATTTAATTAAATGCATGTATTTTGCTTTAATGGAAGGGAGATCAAATGTTGCAGTTTGAATGGGTTTCAATGGGGCATGTTTTGACCTCAACGGGACAAGTGTAACTCTTGTTTGTACACGGAGTACTTTAGACTTACTGTAAGAGCTGAGGTGGAAATAGGGTCAAATAAAAGTACACAGGCTTGCCAGGATTCATGCCACATGCATGAACATGGACAAAATAACGTAAACCATCCCTGAGGGTTTAAGTAGTTGTTATGCTGTAGAAATCGTTGCTGCGGCGCACACTTTAGCACAGTAGGTGGCAGTATTGCATCTTATATGATATTTGCCAAGAAACAAAGAAGAATGAGCGACTTGCAAAATAGCGCCCGTTTGGCAGTCATACTATGAGTGAACACAGTATGGAGTATACGAGTACGGTGTAGTAACCTCTCACCCGCTGAGTGTTTGCAAAATAACCGTCTACACTTTTATCAAGTCGTAAAATCTTTGACTGTTTTTGACCTTTATCACCACGTCCTACTTCACTGACCCAGTTTGCTCTCCCGGGAATCTGTGAAGTTTTTATCTAATCTAACCGAGGTTATGAGGTGATGCAGACACACCTATGAGGAGCTGAAACTTGTTTTCTGAAGGATCAAAACCCAAAGTTAGTGCACATGGTCCTGACTCTGAATTTAACGTCATAATTCTGCCATTAAGACAGTTTATGAGGACAGGATTATATTAAATGGGATGTAAACTCCATCATAATAAAAGTTTTTACAAAAATTACTTTAGTCTAATATTGCTGTTATTAATGTTGTTATGTTGCTCTGGAAGTTTTACTTATTTGACATGCAACTGTAGCTAATTTCCTTTAATTTCATTTTTTCCACCCTATTATTTTTACATTTATTATTACTATTATTATTATTATTACTTAAATAAGAATCTGTATTTGTATGTATATATATGAGCATGCAGATGTGTATGTATGTGTGTAAATGCATGTATAGTGCATGTATAAATGTATGTATGCGCAATATATACACACACATATATATATTTCAATTAGCTGTTAGTTTACTAGTTTGCTTAATTTTGTGTTATTATTCTCTTTCTGTGACATGTAACAATGTCACTTGGAAGAACTGTTTTGTACCTTGTTTATTTGGAAACTGTGAAAAATAAAGTATTAAAAAAACTGTTTTTGTCTAACAAAATATTTTGTGATTTAGAACAATTTAGTGAAAAAAAGCTTACCCCAGGCTTTACAAGGGGAGTCCCCAGTCTCTTGTACTGTTTGAATTGGGGGGTAAAAAGTTCATTATAGTGACATATATGTGAGTATTTTAACAATCACAAGAAAGCCAAAGCAAGAAAAACTATCTGACAGTCTCCAGTTTACATGGCCACTCTGTAGACACAGAGAAGTAAACATTACGGGAGAAAATAATGCTTAATTCGATGCATCATGATGCAGATGTAAATGACCTTTCATTGTTGCATGTTTGTGGATTTTTTTATTTTTCATATCCACTTATTTATTGATTTTGTCACTTACACTGGTTCAGGTGTTGTGTACTATACATTTGTTCTGTCTTACAGTTGGATAAGCACTGTTATCTTGTATGTTTAAAGATTTTCTGTATGTGTTATGGAGTGTTTATTGTTTTATAACATTCAAGAGATTGTTGGGAAAAAGGCAACAAACAGGCGATGATTTCAGCAGAGCCTGCAACATTAATTTGGTTATTGTGGAGGGAAAAATATATATTTAGATTAAAACTATAAAATGTATTTACTTGGGTTTACAATAAAGAAATCCATTGTTGAGACTGATTTCAAAAGCTCTTTTTATAAATTATCTGAATGTTTGTGTTTATTGACAAAAAGTGGTCATGTGCAGTGATGCAGAAAATCAAGGATGCAGCCTGATGTTGAATCGGACAGTGGACAGAGTAACCAGGTATCTGGTGAAGCTCTCTGCCTGCCTGAATGTGCTGTGAAGGCCGTTAGATAAAGTTGTAAATCATCCTCAGGGGGTGGTAAATCTCCCTCGTCTCTTCGTTTGTCAGTCAAATTAAGCTAACAAGCTTTTGGCAGTGGCTGTCACCTGCCCAGGTGGCTCACAATGGGCAGACAGTGACAGTCAACATCTCACAGCAGGATGTCAGATCTCAGAAATCCTCTTTTTGCTTCACTTACAGGATCAAAATGTGATCCGGATCCAAGTGCAGCATGTCGTCTTGGAAATCATGATACTCTTATAACTCTTCTGATCATATGTGGACGATCACTGCTTCAGTTTTGGATCCAGGAATTTTTTTAAAGATTTGTTTGCAGTGTGAGAAAGGGCAGTTTTCCACATTTATTGACCATAACTCAATCAAGATATTAATAATCTGTCACATACTGACTTAAAAAGTAGTTATTTAAAGCAAATACTGGGGTATATTTTTGTACATGCATCTTGACTTTCAATTCCTATTTCTTGGTGCATTTATAATTTCATCTACTCAACATCATAAGGTGTTTGTTCTGGTATGAAAACAGTAGTATAATGAGACTTTAATTACCAGTCAGCTATTAGATATCAAGATATTCATAATTTTTTTATAACTTTATTGCAATACAGTTATGGTTCCATAGAATTATGTCCAAAAGGAGCACTGCAGTTTTTTTTTCTAATAATTTCATTGTTTTAAAGAAATAGTGATAGAATAATTACAAATAAAGAATTAAATATACATTTACATACACATACATGTCAGCAAAACACAAACATGTATTGTACATTAGGGCTGAACGATTTCAGAAAAAGATCTAATGGCGATTTTTCTGGCAGATTTTGAGATTTCAATTCGATTCACGATTTTCTTCAAATCAAGCTTCAGTGCAATATTTACCATGTTCACAGTATAGACAACAGTAAGGACATCAATGATCAAAAGCACATAACACATGATTAATCATCGAATATTGATGATAAATAATCTGTTTTCATTATTTAAGGGATACTCCAACTTCTACTCCTAGACAGAGGCTTTGTCTTGTTGACCTGCTTACGAGCACTTCTGTAAATGCAAATTGCTGCAAATTAGTAAAACAGCTGACACAACACATCCTGGGTCAGTCAGGAGCGCTTCAAAAAACTGCAGCTTTAGTGATCACATGATTGCATTGTCTGAAATTGCAATTTTGAAAACGATAAATCTTTAACCTCTTTTGTACATATGTGTATATATACATAAACATACATACATACAATATGCACATATGTTTAAAGACAAATACCTATCACTAAATATATAACGATACATATGAATGAATTCATAAACATATAACAACCAAAAAAACAAAACATCATTATTATTTCTTTGTGCATGAGTAATTTCATTTACTAAAAGCAAAAATAAAGAAAATTGAATTTAAATGAGTGTTTTTCAGCACATTAACGCCTGTTTAAGATCATATCTGATACCAAAGCAATCCAGATAAAGTCTGAATAGTGATTTATCTTCAAAAATAACCGTAAGGTGATGAAAGTGTGCAGTAACATGGAGTAAAGTGAATAACTGTGGGTTTATTAGTGTGCAGTAACATGGAATAAAGTGAATAACTGTGGGTTTATTAGTGTGCAGTAACATGGAGTAAAGTGAATGACTGTGGGTATATTAGTGTGCAGTAACATGGAGTAAAGTGAATAACTGTGGGTTTATTAGTGTGCAGTAACATGGAGTAAAGTGAATAACTGTGGGTTTATTAGTGTGAAGTTACATGGAGTAAAAAGAAAAAAATGTGGGTTTAATAGTGTGCAGTAACATGGAATAAAATGAATAAATGAGGGTTTATTAGCGTGCAGTAACATGGAGTAAAGAGAAAAGATGTGGGTTTATTAGTGTGCAGTAACATGGAGAAAAGAGAAAAGATGTGGGTTTATTAGCGTGCAGTAACATGGAGTAAAGAGAAAAGATGTGGGTTTATTAGTGTGCAGTAACATGGAGTAAAGAGAATGACTGTGGGTTTATTAGTGTGCAGTAACATGGAGTAAAGTGAATGAATGTGGGTGTATTAGTGTGCAGTAACATGGAGTAAAGAGAATAGATGTGGGTTTATTAGTGTGCAGTAACATGGAGTAAGGTAAATAAATGAGGGTATATTAGTGTGCAGTAACATGGAGTAAAGTGAATAAATGAGGGTTTATTAGTGTGCAGTAACATGGAGTAAAGGTAATGACTGTGGGTATATTAGTGTGCAGTAACATGGAGTAAAGTGAATGACTGTGGGTTTATTAGTGTGCAGTAACATGGAGTAAAGAGAAAAGATGTGGGTTTATTAGTGTGCAGTAACATGGAGTAAAGGGAACAAATGAGGGTTTATTAGTGTGCAGTAACATGGAGTAAAGAGAATGACTGTGGGTTTATTAGTGTGCAGTAACATGGAGTTAAGTGAATGAATGTGGGTTTATTAGTGTGCAGTAACATGGAGTAAAGTGAATGAATGTGGGTGTATTAGTGTGCAGTAACATGGAGTAAAGTGAATGAATGTGGGTGTATTAGTGTGCAGTAACATGGAGTAAAGAGAAAAGATGTGGGTTTATTAGCGTGCAGTAACATGGAGTAAAGAGAAAAGATGTGGGTTTATTAGTGTGCAGTAAAATGGAGTAAAGAGAATGACTGTGGGTTTATTAGTGTGCAGTAACATGGAGTAAAGAGAAAAGATGTGGGTTTATTAGCGTGCAGTAACATGGAGTAAAGAGAATAGATGTGGGTGTATTAGTGTGCAGTAACATGGAGTAAGGTAAATAAATGAGGGTATATTAGTGTGCAGTAACATGGAGTAAAGTGAATAAATGAGGGTTTATTAGTGTGCAGTAACATGGAGTAAAGGTAATGACTGTGGGTTTATTAGTGTGCAGTAACATGGAGTAAAGTGAATAAATGTGGGTTTATTAGTGTGCAGTAACATGGAGTAAAGTGAATAACTGTGGGTTTATTAGTGTGCAGTAACATGGAGTAAAGAGAAAAGATGTGGGTTTATTAGCGTGCAGTAACATGGAGTAAAGAGAAAAGATGTGGGTTTATTAGTGTGCAGTAACATGGAGTAAAGAGAATGACTGTGGGTTTATTAGTGTGCAGTAACATGGAGTAAAGAGAAAAGATGTGGGTTTATTAGCGTGCAGTAACATGGAGTAAAGAGAATAGATGTGGGTGTATTAGTGTGCAGTAACATGGAGTAAGGTAAATAAATGAGGGTATATTAGTGTGCAGTAACATGGAGTAAAGTGAATAAATGAGGGTTTATTAGTGTGCAGTAACATGGAGTAAAGGTAATGACTGTGGGTTTATTAGTGTGCAGTAACATGGAGTAAAGTGAATAAATGTGGGTTTATTAGTGTGCAGTAACATGGAGTAAAGAGAATAGATGTGGGTTTATTAGTGTGCAGTAACATGGAGTAAAGAGAATAGATGTGGGTGTATTAGTGTGCAGTAACATGGAGTAAGGTGAATGAATGTGGGTTTATTAGTGTGCAGTAACATGGAGTAAAGGTAATGACTGTGGGTTTATTAGTGTGCAGTAACATGGAGTAAAGTGAATAAATGTGGGTTTATTAGTGTGCAGTAACATGGAGTAAAGAGAATAGATGTGGGTTTATTAGTGTGATCACGCCTCTTCGTTGGAGATAAACACACATCCGGCTGCTCTGCTGACTGAGGAAGCTCTGAGGAACACGCTAGAACCGCATGTAACGGCTGTAGATAGTAATAATGATTACTTAATCTTTAAAAAGGACATAAAGCCTCATTTATGTTTGCATTCAGGCGTTAATGCCGTTAAAACGCCTTAACGCTGAGGGGCATCCGCAGCAGCCGTTATCTCCCCCGTTAGCCTCTCGCCGATAAAACATCGATTATTCTTCCTTTTTAAGGCTTCAAATGAAAACTCACCCCAGTCTTCACTCGTCAGCAGGTTATCAGCGAAGAAACGAGTGTCCAAATCAGATAAAAGATCCGTACTCATGTCCGCTGCTCGGCTGCGGGCAGGACGCGTCGTGATAACAGCTAGCTAAACAAACAGAGGCTCGCGCGGCCGTTGAATGAGTGTTAGCGCACCTCTATGACGTCAGACGTAGGGTTAAATCATACTCCGAGCCTTTCGGGACTCTTCTTCAGATCTAAAAACGCTGCTTTTACTCACTAAGCCTCGTCTGGACCGTCTATCTGAGCCTCTTTCGCTTCACATATGACAGACAAGGAAACGCAGATTCCGGAAAGACCCTGCCCACTTCGGACGCATAAACCAATCACCGCAGCGCATTCTATAACAGACAGGACTCAGAACCAATCAAATATCAGACATGCTGCTGTTGGGGATTCTAGCAGTCCTATCGTTGTGAGGGGAGGTTTGACTATGACTTGGACCAATCAGAAGAGCGCATTTTGATTGACGGGGGACTTAAACCAATGAACACGAAGAAACCCCCAAAGTGACATACGTACCAGCCATTCACAGCGCGTCAGGCTCTCGATGGCTGCTGTGGTAAAAATCACGTTGATTCGAGCATTGAGGAAATAGTAGAATGTTCTGTAGATAAAGACGAGGATCCTGAGCTGCAGCATAAGGAATGACATTTAGAAACGTCAATGCACGTGCTCTTCAGGTGTTAAACCCATTTTTCTGCGTCGTTTCAGGGAGGAAAGCGTTATTACATAACTCCAGAGAGGGGCGTATGAGGACAGGATGAGGCACAGCAAGCATCCAGGACCCAGGGGCGGTCCAGGGATTCGGGGGCCCCAGGCTAAGACTAATATAAGGGTCTCCACCACCCCCACCAGTGAGGAAAGAGCAGTCAGAGCTTCTGAGGAAAAAAGTCTGAAGCTGTTCAAAGATGAACAGAACAAGTGACAGTAACAGATGAATGAAGTGACTTCACAGGGCTGATTTCACTCCTGAAGAGGACAACGTGTTGCTGCACATCAGCTCTCCTCAGCATTGCACCATACTTCATTTCTTTTCTTAAAATACAGCACATTAATTAGGTGTTACAGTGTAAAAATAGGTCAATACAGTTTTCCTAATGTTTAAAAAGAGCTACTAAATTGCAGGAAAACTTTTTTTCCTTTTTCAAACTTAGACCCTGTTTACACGACACTGTTGCCACCAGAAACAGAAAGGTTTTTCCTTTGTGTTTTTAAAAGCTCCCCGCGTTCACACGGATCCGCGACAATGACTGAAAGCACAGTAGCGTGCATGCCAGGCCTGTAGTTGGCCATTGTAGGTTTGTAGTGAAACAGTGATGTCACAACACTGTACGCTTTCCGGTGCAGACAAACTTTTTACAAACAACAATGCCGAGTGGACACATAAAGACGCAGGAGTTTTTTGTCTGGATAGGCAACGAAGTTGGGCTGCTACTTAGACGTGGCGTTCAACTGCAAAACCACCAATTGTCACTGGAAGGCTTCTGTTTCTTCTTCTTGGTTGTTTAATAGCATTTGGTAAACCAAATCAGAGGCACATTATCTCCACCAACTGGACTGGACTGTTGAGCGGGATATTTGTGGTTGTTGTTCCTAGGTGTGTGCAAAACCTTCATCTGAAAGAGTACTGCGCATGCGCCACGTGTCATCGTTTTCCCTGAAAGACTGATTCCTGTTTACACTGAGACAGATACGAAAATGTTTTCAAAACATTTTACTCTGGACCTTGGATTCAAAAGTTTGAGGATTGTGAATCCTGACTTCCCAGTACAACTGGAACACAGCATAACTGGCAGAACCAATGAAAATTAGTTTTTCTCAGCTGTTCTGGTGCATTTGACTTAGACAGAGTGGGAATAGAGGTGGATCAGGGTTCTCTATATGTGAAAACTGGAAGTTTTTTCAACATCAGTGATTATGGATTTAATCTAGAAGTCATGAAATTTGAATAGATGAACCCAAGGTCAGGCAAAATAAGACTTCTTTCAAACAAACATGAACTGTGTGCTTATGTTTATGTTCTTTAAAATCAGCAAGTGTAGTTTAGTTTCCTGGTTTCATATGTGTCATCTCTTTCACTGTTCAGGAAACGAGGCTGAGACCACAACCACACTAACAACACAGGCAGCTACACCAGCAACCACAGTGGAAGCTGCTCCACCCGAAACAACAATAAAGGAGGTTGTGACAACAAAAAAGAAAAGAAAGTCTAACAAGAAATCCAGGAAAGACAAGGCTGGACTTTGTTCAGTCAAACCACAGAGATATACAGAGGACCATAGTAGTAGTTGTAGTTTTTTAGTGTGGAAGTGTTCCTACCATCCACATCGAAGTTACACAGTGCCAGTGAAGGTGATACAGACCCCCTCAGACCATGACAGAGGTGTCATTCAACCTGTTGTAAGGTGATGTACCATCACAATGATTCTAGAAAAATGATATCAGGGTGGAAAAACTTTGTAGTGTTGGTTTAATAATAATAATAGTAATTCATGGATCTTGTATCTGATGTGAATGTTTCATGATGTGTTTGTTGTACAGCTCTATGATTTGCTTTTACTTAATCTAACCAAACAGCTGACTGTAACTTTTGTTATTGTCAGCGAGGAAGTATTTTAATGAATCTTTGAAGCTTCTAACCTCCCTTAAACAGGGTTCGACTTCAATACTTGGATTGTTCTTGTATATAATCTTTGTAGTGTGCAAAAAATTCAACTTAAATAGAGGCATACGTAAGTGTGAAAAAGGAAGCATCGAGAGCCTGACATCCGTTGAATTGCAATAGCAGAGTTCCGGTTCTCTGCCAATTTTAGCCTGAGTCAGACATGAACTCTTGACTCTTCTTAAAGATGAGACGATGAAACTCTTCAGCTGGCTGACAGTTTGTATTCTGAGCTGTCATCTTTGTGCAGGTAAGACCTTCTGAAATCTTAGTCTACATTCATAGAGGAAAGTTAAAGTCTAGAGCATAGTTAATAAGACAATAAATGTGTTTTTATTTTGCAGCAATAATCCATGAAGTCGTTGAGGAGAGGACCTTCACACGTTTGCTTTGCCCTCGTCGTGTGGAGGGGAGAGTGACGTGGAGCAGAGAGACCAGAGGAACCAGAACTGATGTTCTTACAGCTGATGGTGCAACTTTGACGAGACACATCCATGACCCATATAGATATTATCATGCTGAAGCAGGTTATACTTTACTGATTCGTAAGGTAAAGACCTCAGACAGTGGGAGATATTTCTGTAACGATGAAGCAGCCGTGGATCTGACAGTCATCCCGTCAGGTAACATCAAATGTCTGTTTCATCGTCTTGCTTCAAAATCGTCTCTTATTGCTGAATTCTCTGTTTCCCTCGATCTGAGGCTCTATATGTAGCCCTACTTTTGCAGTTCTCATCACTTTACCATCACCTGAACATTTCTGAATTACAGGAACACCCAGACTCGACTTAAAGAAGAGCAGCTCCATCGCTCTGAAATGTCCTCCTGCTGGTGGAGGTTCAGATGATCCAACATGGAGCACAGACGCTGGAGAAATAAAACAACAAGAGCGTTTTGAGGTTTTTCCAGTGGACAGGTCGTTGATTATCAGAGACGTGCAGCCTGCTGACTCTGGACTTTACTACTGTGATGGACAACCTGCTGTGTACCTGAATGTGACTGAAGACCATCAGCCTGACAGAGGTAAGAGGTTTTCCACTGAACCTGGGATGCAGCTACTCTTTGTTGTTCTCCATGTCGTCAACAAGTGATGGTCTTCATGATCTTCAGTTAAAACATCCATCCATCATCTATACTGCTGCTACCTTTTGTGGTCTCCAGCCAATCACAGAGCCACAAAGAGAGACTGACAACCATTCACGCTCACACTCACACTTAAGGGTAATTTGGAGTCACCAGTCAAGAAAACAAGCAGGTTTTTGGTCTGTGGGGGGAAGCTGGAGAGCCCAGAGAAAACCCACTCACACACATGGAGAACATGCAACCTCCACACAGATTTGACCGAGCTGGGAATCGAACCAGCGACCTTCTTGCTGGCAAGTACACCACCCACTGTGCCACGGTGTGGCCCCCTCAGTTAAACCAGTGTGATTGGCTACTTGCCATGTTGGAGGCGGGATTTATGTGTAACAGCTCATTTTTGGTTGATGTTTGATGTAGAAAGTTTAATTTGTTGAACTCTGAATTATAACTTAGGACTAAAATATTTTTACTTAGTCTTAAAAGAAACAAATTTTATGAGTTTTCAACTTGTTTAAATCTTCCTGAGATAGTCTAGAGGTTATAATATTAATTATAATTTATGTGTGGATGTATAAAGGATAAATAATAGTATTTATTTCTGTGTTTGCACAGTAACACTTACAGTACCCAGCATAAATGAGTACAGCTCCTATTTAAATTAATGTATAAATCAATATCTAAATGAACAAAAGAACAATTTCCAAACATAGCATTTTTTTCCAACATAAGATTAAAATAAGGGTAATATGATGACTAAAATTTAGCTTTGCTTCCACAACTTTGATTGGGGTTGTTAAAGGTTTTGTTCTGTTTGGAAGAAGGCACAAGTCCAGATTAGATCGGTTAGCCAACCATTTATTGACAATATGTGAAACAATACAAAAGTTAGTAAAAATCACTCAGCTGAGCGCTCAGCTCTGCACCTCCAGACAAAGTGTGCAGCCTCCTCTCCAAAAACAAAAAACTATTCTGCATGGTGTAACATAACATTTTATACACAGCAAATGGGTGGGACAGTTCTAGTTTGCCTCACAACAGAATATTTTGACAGTTGAAGTGTGATGAATCTCGCAGTTATCAACTTTCTCCCTTTTTTAACAATTATATTGTTTAAACCTATATGTATGCATAAGGCCTATAAAGCTGAAGCGTCCTATAAAATGATATTGTGTCAGACAGAGTGAAAACCTGACGGGTGCTAAATAAGCCTACATGAGATCATACAAGCCTAAATAACATCTTAGTAAGGCAAAAGTGTCTGTTCTCGCCCCCATCACCCCCAGGGCGCCGACCAAAGTGGGACACAATTCAGGACACATCTCAGCAAGCTTGTGCACATTGTGGAAATCTCTAAACATTGTCAGTGTATTTAACTTTATCAGCAAGCAGTTCTTCGTTGCATTTTGCAATGTACCCACACCCTCCAAAATATAGTAATAAAAGCTAAAGCTAAACTTTATTGACCAGGAGCACATTTCAGTCCTCGTACCAAGAATCCGTTGTCCTTGGGAGCTTCAGACCATCTTCAGACTCGACCGGCCACAACTCCGCACATGAGCAATAAAAAACATTTAAAAGCAAACATTTAGCAACATAACATGGTGTATTTGGGGGTCCTTCAGCAACGTGGGGTCTTCTGTGTCGCAAGTATGTGATGCAGTTAACGATGTGTATTAACTTCAGCACCAGGTCACAAGTGAAACCTGTCAGTGTGAGCATCAAAAAGAGAACAGTGTATATTTAGCTGCAGCAGTTTGAGGAGGAAGTACATGAGTACCTGATCTCTATTGTTGCTGAAACACATCAGGCCTTTTATGGGAGGAGAGCAGAACACAATCTACTGTCAATGCACAAACAAAGAAGTCCGTCAGAGCCACACCCATACTGATGCTCAATTTCAGACATTAAATTAATCCCCCTTTTGACATGACCTCGTCATGTCAATCAGTCAGACAGATTAATTCAATCATAATCCTGTGTGACTGAGCAGGGCCCACAGTCATATCTCACCACTGTGGAATCAGGAGAGGGCTGAGCCACGTCCTACAGACATGCTGGTGTAGACGTATCTGCATCCCATAGCTGAGCAGAGATGAGAGGGACAGTGGGGATGACAAAAAGTGTCAAAACAGGGTTCCTTAAGGGAGCGGGTGGGTGACTGTCAGAGGACAACAAACATAACAAGAATGAGTGCAGGGTAATGAGCATATAAATGAACAGGTATAAATGCATGTGAAAAAATACAAACTAAACCTTCACATTACCATAACAACCATATCAGCCAGAGCACCACTCAGCTGAGATCATAAGACCATGAAGCACTTCTGATAACAACTAATGCAAAAAAGGCAAACAATGTAGATTAATAATATAAGCACACACTGACAGGGTGAAAACAGTACATGAAGAGATCATAATATAACACAGGTGATGAAACATATGAAGAATCTTCATCCGAGGGTATGAGATGTGTGTAGGAGCCAATTTCCAATGTATGTGCATATTTGTTAATCACGTGGGAGGGATCAATCCCCCTTCAGAGGTCAACGAAGAGAAAACCTGTGAGGGTGGAGGGAAACTCAACATCATCCTCTTCAGGCTCTGATATTTACAAGTGAGTGAGCATTAGCAGATCGGGGTCACCAAGAGCATCTTCATCCGTGTCATCATCATCAGCTTGGATTAAGACATCAGGGACGTTGTCACCCTCCTCATCATCAGTTGGTCAAGCATGGAGTGAGGGCATGGTATAGGACCTGGAAGCTTGTTCTCAAAGACAGTGGTTATACATTTTAAACAGTGTATACATTATAAGATATCTCGGAGTTGTAGCTCATACCACAGCCAGGTTAGGAAAACTGCAAAAAAATTAAGATTAAGCATGTCATCGCAGTTCAAGGACTGCACTGCAGATAGTGCAGGCCCAACACGGCACCAGAGCTAAGGAGGAAAATGGTGATTAATTTCACAATGTTAAGAAACAGCGTAAAGTTACAGGATATAAACAGTTCACTCTGAGTCTGCAGCCTCAGAGGGGTCAGGTAGGCCTGTCAGGTCAGTGTGCACCTCAGTCAGTGTGCGGTCAGGTGGGTTAACCTGCTGGCTGGGTGAGCAGTGTGATTTGTGAATCCACGGGCTCAGTTTGTCGTCAGTAAGCCAGACTTTTAGGCAGTAAGGTGATATTTTTGCTACTGACCAGACCACTTAGGTTTGTTTCAGTAGAACTTAAAGCACTTTGTCCAGACGTATTGGCCAGATTTAACGTTGGAGCTCTCTTCTTCCTGTTCCTTGAGGACAATGGAGATCACCTGTTGAGAATACTGTTTGCAGAGATGTTAAGTTGGTCAACATATTCTTCAATTTGAAGCACAGAGTGCCGTCCAGGGTGTCTGAATGGATGCCACGGACGTTCCATCTAGTAACACAAACAGGAAACACGAGGGAGGGGTTAGACAAACAGACAAACAAGCACAGATATCACTCCTTCTCTGTTGTTTTATTTATTTTAATTGTGTTTTCAATTACTTTGTAAAGTGTCCTTTAGTGCTCAGAAAGGCGCTTTTAAATAAAATGTATTATTATTATTGTTAGTTTCTAATTGTACTGGCTGCATCATTTTCATGATTCTAGAAAAATACCAATCGCAACCAGCCAGGTGTTTGATAGCTCTCTTCAATACCATTATTATTAGTATTATTTATTTTTGTTTTTACTGGGTCAGTGACATTATGCAATTGTTTTGTGTTCTCATGGTTTAGTTAAATTTAAAAAGGTTAAAATTTGAAAATAAATTCACAAATTACCTAAGTGCTGCATGCTAAGGTTAGCCGTCTTTGAAATCTTGATAATTTTACCTTTTTAGCGTATGGTCAGGTGTGTTTAGGGTTACATCCCAAATGGTATGACCTTAGAAAACCATGTATAATTCAAAGTAACTTGTAAAAATAAATATTTATTTTAAAAAATCAGTCTGAAATCTTCACATCAAGGCCATGTGCTTCATAGGTATCCATCTTAAGGCCTGTGAATTTTGATTGAAATATCAAATGATGTAATCCGTTACATCATTTAATGTTGGCAAATAACATATGTTTTGATGCCGATTAAAAATATAATGTGAACTAAGGTCCATATAAAACTATTTTAAAGTGTTTAGTGTTGAATTTCTTAGAAAAAGTGGTGATATATCCATAACTTATATTATCAAATCTGTGGAAGGTTATACTAACACCATTATTCCGCATAGCTTTATTATTTTTGCTTTAGGTCATATTAAATATAAAATTAATACATATTTGTATTCCATCCACTGTCAACTTTAAGCTCTATATAGAAGAAAATAATTAATGTCATAAATGTTGCAGCAGTGGATGAACAGTGACAATGTTAAAAATGAACAGAAGCTTTAAAAAGATATGACACTCCAAAAACATGTGAAATGTTTATGAAAGATGTTAATTTAGATCTGTAAAATTATATTTATGAACTTTCTATAGTTTCGTGATTATTGCAATATAATAGAGCCTCTTTTTACCCAATATACGCCATAATCAAGCAAAGAAAAAGTGGCTCAACACAGGGCGTGAGCCATGCAGATCCTGCAGCAAGGGCCAATTATTAATTCTTAAATTAATTAATAGAAAACATCAAATTCTTGTTGTTGGTGTTTTTCTTTATTGAAAATAATAAAATAAAAAGCACAAGTTCAATCGAACTTGCTGACTGTCATGCTTGGATTTTAGTGCCAGTTTCTTCTGTAAAAGCAGCATGGTCATGTAGTTTAGCTGATTTTATCAATATTTGTAACCTGTATTTTCCATAAAAATATTACAAGTTCCAGGAAAATTCATGGGGAATGAGATGTAACCCTCCTTTGCAATCTGCTAAAACATTTTTTAACAGTTTATACATAACTTGTCAAACATTATTTAAAGAACACAAATGATTTTCAGTATCTTTGCTGCTCTACATTGCAAAAAACACATATAATTGAATTTTAAAATAATCCTTAAAATTTATTTTTGCAAGTGATAAATTTAAATTGAGTCACTGTTTTTATAGGTACACTATAATACACTCTAGGTGGAAAAAAATAATATAAAATATATATCCTTTTGTTGTGGTAACAGCACCTGACATTTTCAGGGGAAATCCATCTTTTCTTCTGTACAAAATGGTTCAAAGGCCATTTGAAATTACATGAAACCTAAAGAAATACAAAATATACATTTTTGCAAACCTGATGCAAGCTTTTAAAACAATTTATTAAAACATTTTTGAATTGCTCATCATGCAAACTCTTATTTGTCACTGTGCACTCTGTGCTTGATCAGCCAAGCTCATTGCATGTTTCATCACTTCCTGACACTGATTTTTGCTGAACGCTGTAATATTGTACCTGTTTTCCAGTAAAACAATGATTTGCTAGTAGTTTTATAGATTTTTCTTTTTTCAGTAGTTTTATGTTTTATGTTTAAAGTCACAGTCAATCAAACATAATTCAAGAATATATCAATATTCTGTTTTTAATGACAATTTACTGTATTTTTCAATCTTTAGCTGTAATTTTACATACAACTTAATGTATGCCTTTACAGGTTTATCACCAATTTTCTGTAAGACAGTCCAATAACTTTAAATTAACAGATACTTGCAAAAATTTAAATATTATCTCTTAAAATTACAAAATATTAACCATAGCAAGGTTACATTATCATGTTTTTAAAGGCAACTTAACATGTCTTTTTCTTATTCAAATGTCATTTTACAGATCATTCCTTATTATTATAATGAATAAGTCAGACTAACTTATTCCTTTATTTCACTTCTACTTACAAGAAACACAGTATGTATTGCTCAAAATCAATGTATCCTAAAATGATTTTAACATTTGTTTCATTTGCAAGAAACAGTTACAAAGTTTAATGATTATGACCTCAGTCCACTTATTACTGATCCTCCTCTGTCATGATCCTGTTTTAGTCAAGTTGCCTTTTATGTTTTCATGTTTCATGTTTGTCTTGTGCTTCTTGTTGTATTTTAAAAATTCACCTGCCTTTCTTTGTTCCCGGGTGTTTTGCTTCCTGTCTGGCTCTGTCACACCTGATCCCTTATCGTTGCTTCCCAGATGTGTCCAATCACCCCGATCACCTCTTGTGTTTAAAGCTAATGTCTTCCCCTGTCTTGTTGCCAGTTTGTAGTACTACTTCCAAGTAAATATTTTAATTATACATTGTGTCATTGCTGTTGTTGTTGTTTGTTTTTATATTCTAATTCTCTAGAGTAATAAATAATTATAGATAAATATTTAAATTTTATGAGCCTAATTTTTTATATGTTATAACTTTGTCATTGTTCATGGAAAAAATAGTATTTGAACATCAATTTACTGTAGACAGATTTGGCTGGTTCCTAAAATTAACAATGTATACCCTGATTTTACATGGATTAATCTGAAAACCATCTGATTTTACTGTTTTTCGACACAAAATGTATGTTTTTAACGTATCAATTGTAATATATCCTTTTTTTTTTTTTAACAGTGTAGTCTCCCTCAGACTACCTATCTCCATCAATTCTAACTTCCCTACTTCTCCCTTCTGATTTTTTGGTTCTTGCTCATCTTTCATATCCTCCCACAACTTACACACACATACTTGAAAACTGTTCGGTGGACCCCGTCCCCATTCCCTTATTTGCTTCTCTGCCATTCTCAGTTTATGTTCACACAAGAATATATTATACACATGAGTGGCCTGTCCCTTGAACGGTACAATACCAGATCCTTCAGGAGGCGTGAGCAAGCTTCTACCTAGCTCCTGGAGCCAGGCGTCTCACCTATGGCCCTCCAGAATTCACCGTTATTCTCAGTTCAGACCACACACCCTAACCTAACACAATTATCCCCTGGCCTATGCCCAACCCAAGCCCCACAGAGCAATCAGTTGATAGTCACTTTGCTTTGAGGAATTCCTGGATCTATAATCTCCAGTACACTCTCCACAAATGACCTCAAAGTATCAAAACTGATTGAAAAGCCACCCACACATTAGCGTCCGACTCTGACAACCTCTAAAGGTACCGCACCTTTAATTATTGGAGGGGGAATACCGCATTCCAATTACGTCTTACACTATATACTAGGAGACCTCGAAGGTCGTCACCTTCATATGAGGACTGAGTACCACACTCAGATTACTTCCAGACCCCCAGATATCCCTGCAAAAAAAGAACCCTGACTCATAAAACGTGTCAATTGAATAAGGGATACTGGTGACAAAACATTTTAACCTTAACTAGGATGCTTCACTGGACAGATCCGTGTAACCTCGGGCCCGATTGTCTCTCAATCACTTAGTTACACTCCCATTTCATCATATGACGCCCAGGCTATCCCTGTCCCATATGAGTGGATCCTGCCCGTATTGTCTCACATATTTTACTCAGTTTATTGCAGTATACATTTGCATACTGCAATAAACTGTTAGTAAAAATCACTCAGCTGAGCGCTCTGTTCTGCACCTCCAGACAAAGTGTGCAGCCTCCTCTCTAAAAACAAAAAACTATTCTGCATGGTGTAACATAACATTTTATACACAGCAAATGGTCTAGTTTGCCTCACAACAGAATATGTTGACAGTTGAAGTGTGATGAATCTCGCGGTTATTTTCCTTACCCAGGTCGGTTCGACCTGAACTAAATCTTTGCCTTTAACGTTAACTGCTGGTGTGAGTATGCAGTCATTAGGGAGTCAAAGCTTGGCGAGGTTGTTTTCCAACACATTCTCAAACATCCAAATAAAAGAACCAAAGTAAAACACAAGATCTTATACACTTCAAGCTTAGGAGGTGACATAAATAGGTAATGTTGAAATCAAACCTTGTGACTGATTTCATAAGATATGTCTGCCATGAAAAGGTCAATCACAGTACAGGGGGTTAACAATAGGTACTTTCATTTCAGCTAAGTCAGCATAATAGCAAGAACTAAAAATATCAGACAGGAAACAAGAGCACAGTTCATTTTGTATAATGTAACTTTCTTAGGTGAAGCAGTTGAAACATGAAATCATTAACTTAGTGTTAGCATAAATTGATATTTATGGATAAATGTTAGCATCAACTCGTAAATAATCTAGCAGGGTGTACTCATTTTTGTATCCTGATTTTAAATTGAGAAAAATACTTTTTTTGTGTGCAACTTAAAATATCTTGTTTGCAATCAATGGTCCACATTTGGGGGAGTTTTTTGTGGTATAGTATGCCGTAGAAAATGTTGATTTTGAAAGGAAACTAAAGGTTTTCTGACAAATCTGAAGGAGTGTACTCATTTATGCTGAGCACTGTAAATGAAAAATCAGTATTCACATGAATGGCTGTAAGTAGAAAACTCTAAACTTTGTCCTCTTTGTAAAAATACTATAATCGTGACTTTCTTTAAGACTCTGTTCATCTGAGAGAGAGCTACATAAAAACACCAAGGCTGCCCCTGTCATGGCCTCGGGCAGTTTATCAGTGAGTCCATGCCGACAGCATAACCGAGCCTTAAGGCCTAAACACACCGAGGGCAAAAAGCCGCATGAAATTGACAAAGAGCATCAAACTGTGAGAAAGAGCTGCTGCTGAAGTCTGATGCATTAATTTTCCATTCATCAGAATCAGCCTCTGACCCTCTGTGAGAGTTAATCTCTGTTTCCTGTGCTCTGTTTGTCGTCTGATTTCTGCTGAAGGTATCACGTCTAAACCCACACCGACACCAACAACACCAGGGATGACTAAAACAGCAGCAACTGATCAACGACCAACAACAGTGAAAGACAAAGAGACCACAACAACGAAAAAGTCCAAAAAGAAGTCACAGAGGGGAAAGGGCAGGAAGAGTAAGACATGCTGCTTTTTAAAGTGACGTTAAATGAAAATAAAAAATGATCAACATGAGCATCAGATGGAATAAAACCTCAGCTGAAGGCGCTCAGGGTTTGACCTCTTCACTGTTCGCCCTGTAAAGCTTCGGTCTAATGAGAGCGGTCACGCACAGTTGACATCAAAGCCACATCAACACTTGTGCTCTATTTGTGGTTTGATTTCTGCTGTAGCTACCACGTCTAAACCCACACCAACACCAACAACAGGAGGGACGACTAAAACAGCAGCAACTGATCGACAACCAACAACGGTGAAAGACAAAGAGACCACAACAAAGAACAGAAAGTCTAACAAGAAGTCAGGAAAGGACAAGGACAAGAACAGTAAGATATTCTCATCCTCAATGTGACATTAAATTAAAATAAAAAGTGATCAACATGAGCATCAGGCAGAATAAAACCTCAGCTGAAGACGCTCAGGGTTTGACCTCTTCGCTGTTTGACCTATGAGGCTAGGGTCTAATGAGAGAGGTCACGCACAGTTGATGTCAAAGTCACATCTACACTTCAAACTCAACCACAGACATGAAACTGATGGTGATGCTTTAACAAAATGGCCTGAAGTTTTAAAAACTTTGTCAAATACAAGCACATAAATTCATTAAATTCTCACTTCTTCAGAACCAATGAATCATTGAAACTTTGACTGTATAATGTCAAAAAAAGAGTCAACATTGTATTAACGCCTTTATGATTCTCTTTCTACGTCATGAAAAAGCCTCTAAAAAGTACTAAAAAAGCTAAAATAAAGCTGAGGTAAGAATTCTACAGCCATAACAACAGCAGCAGTGTGAGACTCATCTCACTGCAGGACTGAGAGGCTCAGGAGGTCCTTCGTTCCCATCTGAGGCTTCAGCCTAATGTGAGAGGTCACCACACTTGATGTCAAAGTCACATCAACACTTCAAACTCAACCACGGGCATGAAACTGATGGTGATGCTTTAACAAAATGTCCTGAGGTTTCAGAAAGTTTGTCAAATACCAGCCTCTGACTCTCTGTGAGAGTTGATTTCCTGTGCTTTATTTGTCATCTGATTTCTGCAGAAGGTGTCACGTCTAAACCCACACTGACACCAACAACACCAGGGACGACTAAAACAGCAGCAACTGATCAAAAATGGACGAACAAGAACGATAAGTCATGATTGTTCTTTAAGTGACAATTAATTGAAACGAAAAAGTTGTTGATCTCTGAGGCCTCGGTCTGATGAGAGCGGTCACGTACACAGGATGTCAAAGTCACATCGACACTTCAAACTCAACCACGGACATGAAACTGATTGTCGTGCTTTAACAAAATGGCCTGAAGTTTTAAAAACTTTGTCGAATACAAGCCTCTGACCCTCTGTGGGCGTTGATCTCTGACAGAGGTAAGAGACAATGGCTTTACTGCTTCCTTTGGCCCAGATCACTGCTGCTCACTGGATATTGTCTCTTTACGGTCCATTCTCTGTGAAGTCTACAGATGGTTGTGTGTGACAATCCCATTAGATCACAGTTTGTAGAATAGTCATACACCACACCACAACCACGCCTCATTCAGGGTCCCTTAAATCCCCTCCTCTCCCAGCCTGATGCTTGGTTTGAACTTCAGCAGCTCGTCTTGATTCAGTCTACAGGTCAAAATGAATGAAGTTGCTGCCATGTGATTGGCTGATCAGCAATTTATGTTACAAGCAGTTGAACAGGTGGTTGATGAGTGCCCTCTGCTGAGCTTCAGTTTGCTGCATCTGTAGACGTTTTACTTTGTGCTACAGGTGAGAAGACGACGACTCCAGTGTTGATCCGTCTGGGGGTTGTGATTCTCTATTTCTCCATCATGATCAGCATCCTGGTGTTTACCTGGAGAAAAGGTGAGAACACTTTGTTTGGATCCTGAAGATGACCTGTGGTGCTGCACCCTTTAGACCAGGGGTGGGCAGCTGGCAGCCCAGGGTCACATGAGGCCCTCCTTCTCCCTCAATGTGGCCCACTAGACAGTCTCAAATGAAGAAGAAGGCAAATAGATGAAGGAAATGTGACAAAATCTTCCATGAAAACATAAAGCAGAGCAGAACTGACTGTGTTTGTAAAATGATTTCATGCTTCATTAAATTAATTAAATCTAATTAACTGTTAGTGAGATGTACTTCAACAACCAGCTAATGCTCTAAAAGTCGTGAGTATGTGAACAAGCAGTGCACCTGCCTCACAGCAAGAAGGTTGCTGGTTCAATTCCCGTGTCTGTGTGGAGTTTCCACAGACAAAAAACGTACTCGTTAGGTTGATTGGTGACTCCAAATTCACCTGATACATTGGTTTCAACTGGTTGTCTGTCTTTCTATGTGGCCCTGTGATTGGTTGGTGACTGGTCCAGGGTGTACCCTGCCTCAGCTGGTATAGGCTCAAGTCCCTGCGACCCTGAAAGGATAAAGCATATAGATAATGGATGGATGGATGGAGAATCTAAACGTGTCCATCTGAAATTTTAAAGGAGAGGAGACCTTGAAGCTTGAGTAGGGATGGGAATCGAAAACCAGTTCCAGTTGATAATCGATAACAACTCCCTCGAGGAAACAATATATTACGATATATACAATATTATTAGTTTTTGTGCTGAACAGTTCCCTGATCAGTTCTTCCACTTTACTCTGCATGCTTTTAAAATGAAGGACGTCAAACTCTCATCAGAGGCTGTTGGCAGAAAGGACAAAGAAGTCAAAAACCACGGCTGACAGGCAGAGCTGGTCAAAATAGTGTCTTGATTTTCAACAAAAATAGTGCCATGTGTTTGACATTGCTGCCACTGAAAACCTCTGTAGGCCAGCTCTCCAAACTCAACATCAAGCATTGTTGAATGTTTTGATGACTGTAACGTACGTGCCAACGAGGGCTCAGATGCAAAACTTTGGAAAAATCGAGCACAAAAGCCGCTTTTTCACATGGTGACGTCTCATATCTGGTGTGAAAGCTTACACTGACTGCCTCTGAATTAAGAATAAATATGTGTGGAAAAAATCAGCACATGCTTCCTTTTCCAAATGCAGTACTCGTCGCCATGTTTAAAGTTTACTTCCCACACAACAGGCTGAGGTCTTTTTCGCCCTCTAGTGGTGTCCCCCTGTAACACACAGCACAAACAGCCCATCAGAACAAAAACACTCTCAGCTTTAATCACTCCACTGTACTGGGGGGTGGGGTGTCAAACCCTCAAGGTCAAACCGTCCTTCATCATCTCTCTTTGTTTTCTGTTCTTTACAGCTCGACAGATTGAGAGACAACACACAACAGAGAGAGGGAGTGAGATTTGATCCTCCATCACTGAGAGAGCAGAACAAAGAGACCTGATGTCTGAGGGCGTCCTCTGAATGTCCGTCTTCTGAATGTCTGTCCTCTGAATGTCCGTCCTCTGAATGTCCGTCCTCTGAATGTTTGTCCTCTGAATGTTTCGTCCTCTGAATGTTTCGTCCTCTGAATGTCCGTCCTCTGAATGTTCGTCCTCTGAATGTTTGTCCTCTGAATGTCCGTCCTCTGAATGTCCGTCCTCTGAATGTTCGTCCTCTGAATGTTTGTCCTCTGAATGTCCGTCCTCTGAATGTCCGTCCTCTGAATGTTTGTCCTCTGAATGTCCGTCCTCTGAATGTCCGTCCTCTGAATGTCCGTTCTCTAAATGTTCATCCTCTGAATGTCTGTCCTCTGAATGTTTGTCCTCTGAATGTTTCGTCCTCTGAATGTCCGTCCTCTGAATGTCTGTCCTCTGAATGTTTCGTCCTCTGAATGTCTGTCCTCTGACTGTCCGTCCTCTGAATGTTTCGTCCTCTGAATGTTTGTCCCCTGAATGTTCGTCCTCTGAATGTTCGTCCTCTGACTGTCCGTCCTCTGAATGTTTGTCCTCTGAATGTCCGTCCTCTGAATGTCTGTCCTCTGAATGTCCGTCCTCTGAATGTCCGTCCTCTGAATGTCCGTTCTCTGAATGTCCGTCCTCTGAATGTCCGTTCTCTGAATGTCCGTCCTCTGAATGTCTGTCCTCTGAATGTCCGTCCTCTGAATGTCCGTTCTCTAAATGTTCATCCTCTGAATGTCCGTCCTCTGAATGTTTGTCCTCTGAATGTTTCGTCCTCTGAATGTCCGTCCTCTGAATGTTTGTCCTCTGAATGTTTCGTCCTCTGAATGTCTGTCCTCTGACTGTCCGTCCTCTGAATGTTTCGTCCTCTGAATGTTTGTCCTCTGAATGTTCGTCCTCTGAATGTTCATCCTCTGACTGCCCGTCCTCTGAATGTTTGTCCTCTGAATGTCTGTCCTCTGAATGTTGGTCCTCTGAATGTCCGTCCTCTGAATGTTGGTCCTCTGAATGTCCGTCCTCTGAATGTCCGTCCTCTGAATGTCCGTTCTCTGAATGTTCGTCCTCTGAATGTCCATCCTCTGAATGTCCGTCCTCTGAATGTTTCGTCCTCTTAATGTTCGTCCTCTGAATGTTCGTCCTCTGAATGTTCGTCCTCTGACTGTCCGTCCTCTGAATGTTTGTCCTCTGAATGTCCGTCCTCTGAATGTTTGTCCTCTGAATTGAATGTTGGTCCTCTGAATGTTGGTCCTCTGAATATTGGTCCTCTGAATGTTTGTCCTCTGAATGTCTGTCCTCTGAATGTTTGTCCTCTGAATGTTCGTCCTCTGACTGTCCGTCCTCTGAATGTCCGTCCTCTGAATGTTGGTCCTCTGAATGTTGGTTCTCTGAATGTTCGTCCTCTGAATGTCCGTCCTCTGACTGTCCGTCCTCTGAATGTTGGTCCTCTGAATGTCTGTCCTCTGAATGTCTGTCCTCTGAATGTTCTTCCTCTGAATGTTTGTCCTCTGAATGTCTGTCCTCTGAATGTCCGTCCTCTGAATGTTGGTCCTCTGAATGTTTGTCCTCTGAATGTCTGTCCTCTGAATGTTCTTCCTCTGAATGTTTGTCCTCTGAATGTCTGTCCTCTGAATGTTTCGTCCTCTGAATGTTTGTCCTCTGAATGTCTGTCCTCTGAATGTCTGTCCTCTGAATGTTCTTCCTCTGAATTTTTGTCCTCTGAATGTCTGTCCTCTGAATGTTCTTCCTCTGAATGTCCGTCCTCTGAATGTCTGTCCATTGAATGTCCGTCCTCTGAATGTTGGTCCTCTGAATGTTTGTCCTCTGAATGTCTGTCCTCTGAATGTCTGTCCTCTGAATGTTCTTCCTCTGAATGTCCGTCCTCTGAATGTCCGTCCTCTGAATGTTTGTCCTCTGAATGTCTGTCCTCTGAATGTTTGTCCTCTGAATGTTCGTCCTCTGACTGTCTGTCCTCTGAATGTCCGTCCTCTGAATGTTTGTCCTCTGAATGTTTCGTCCTCTGAATGTTCGTCCTCTGAATGTTCGTCCTCTGACTGTCCGTCCTCTGAATGTTTGTCCTCTGAATGTTTGTCCTCTGAATGTCCGTCCTCTGAATGTCCGTCCTCTGACTGTCCATCCTCTGAATGTTTCGTCCTCTGAATGTCTGTCCTCTGAATGTCCGTCCTCTGAATGTTGGTCCTCTGAATGTTTGTCCTCTGAATGTCCGTCCTCTGAATGTTTGTCCTCTGAATGTCCGTCCTCTGAATGTTTGTCCTCTGAATGTCCGTTCTCTGAATGTTGGTCCTCTGAATGTTTGTCCTCTGAATGTTGGTCCTCTGAATGTTGGTCCTCTGAATGTTGGTCCTCTGAATGTTTGTCCTCTGTATGTCTGTCCTCTGAATGTTTGTCCTCTGAATGTTCGTCCTCTGACTGTCCGTCCTCTGAATGTCCGTCCTCTGAATGTCCGTCCTCTGAATGTTGGTCCTCTGAATGTCCGTTCTCTGAATGTTGGTCCTCTGAATGTCTGTCCTCTGAATGTCCGTCCTCTGAATGTTGGTCCTCTGAATGTTTGTCCTCTGAATGTCTGTCCTCTGAATGTTCTTCCTCTGAATGTCCGTCCTCTGAATGTCTGTCCACTGAATGTCCGTCCTCTGAATGTTGGTCCTCTGAATGTTTGTCCTCTGAATGTCTGTCCTCTGAATGTCTGTCCTCTGAATGTTCTTCCTCTGAATGTTTGTCCTCTGAATGTCTGTCCTCTGAATGTTCTTCCTCTGAATGTCCGTCCTCTGAATGTCTGTCGATTGAATGTCCGTCCTCTGAATGTTGGTCCTCTGAATGTTTGTCCTCTGAATGTTTGTCCTCTGAATGTCCGTCCTCTGAATGTTGGTCCTCTTAATGTTGGTCCTCTGAATGTTTGTCCTCTGAATGTCCGTCCTCTGAATGTTGGTCCTCTGAATGTTGGTCCTCTGAATGTTCTTCCTCTGAATGTTTGTCCTCTGAATGTCTGTCCTCTGAATGTTCTTCCTCTGAATGTCCGTCCTCTGAATGTCTGTCCTCTGAATGTCCGTCCTCTGAATGTTGGTCCTCTGAATGTTTGTCCTCTGAATGTCTGTCCTCTGAATGTCCGTTCTCTGAACGTTCGTCCTCTGAATGTCCGTCCTCTGAATGTCCGTCCTCTGAATGTTGGTCCTCTGAATGTTTGTCCTCTGAATGTCTGTCCTCTGAATGTCCGTTCTCTGAATGTTCGTCCTCTGAATGTCTGTCCTCTGAATGTCCGTCCTCTGAATGTTGGTCCTCTGAATGTTTGTCCTCTGAATGTCTGTCCTCTGAATGTCCGTTCTCTGAATGTTCGTCCTCTGAATGTCCGTCCTCTGAATGTCTGTCCTCTGAATGTTGGTCCTCTGAATGTTTGTCCTCTGAATGTCTGTCCTCTGAATGTCTGTCCTCTGAATGTTCTTCCTCTGAATGTCCGTCCTCTGAATGTCTGTCCTCTGAATCACCGTCCTCTGAATGTTGGTCCTCTGAATGTTTGTCCTCTGAATGTCTGTCCTCTGAATGTCCGTCCTCTGAATGTCCGTCCTCTGAATGTTGGTCCTCTGAATGTTCTTCCTCTGAATGTCCGTCCTCTGAATGTCTGTCCTCTGAATGTCCGTCCTCTGAATGTTGGTCCTCTGAATGTTTGTCCTCTGAATGTCTGTCCTCTGAATGTCCGTCCTCTGAATGTTCGTCCTCTGAATGTTCATCCTCTGAATGTCCATCCTGTCTTCAAACTGTCTCTCATCCGTCTGTTTGTCTCTCTTTGGTCATGTTCGGATTACTTGTTTAATGTTTTTTTATTTCTTTCTTTGTGTAAATGGATTCTTTGGTTTTATGAGTCTCCACTAGGGCTGGTCCTTTGTGTAACAAGAGCGCCCCCTGCTGTCTCCACTGTCCCTCACACCAAAATAAAGTCCTCAAACAGATGTTGTCCTCACGTTATTTTAGCTCAGAGCCTCCCCAACCTGGAGTGACGTTCACGGCTCCTGGACCATCCTCCAATGAGAGCGAGCGGGCGAGGAGTGTGACCAATCAGATGGTTCAACAGTTTATCTACACGTCACCTCCACCTCCAACACCAAGGCCTCCACTCTGAAGGACATATACGCCTCTCACTGGCCAGTTCATTAGGGACACCTGCTCATAATCCTGAATGTAATCTCATAGTCTAGGTTTAAATCTAATAATCCTGTCATTAATTTTAAAACACTGACTTTCATCTCACAATCCTGACTTTAATCCATTATCCTGACTTTAATCTCATAATCCTGACTGTAATCTCATAGTCTAGGTTTAAATATAATAATCCTGACATTAATTTTAAAACACTGACTTTCATCTCACAATACTGACGTTAAGATCTTCTGATCTTCCGATCTTAATCTCAGACTCCTGACTTTTATCCCCAAATCCTGATTTAATCTCATCAACCTGACTTTAATCTCATAATCCTGACTTTAATCTCATAATCCTGATTTTAATCCATAATCCTGACTTTAGTCCTATACTCCTGACTTTAATCCCATACTCCTGACTTTAATCTCATAATCCTGGCTTTAATGCCATAATCCTGACTTGTCCCTCTGTCCTGTGTCCCTAAATCTCCTCCTGCTCCCTCTGATTGGTCGTCACTTTTGTTTTTCTTCTCTATAATCTGCGGAGGAGTGAAAGCGTGAGAGTTTGCTGACCACAGACTGAGGCAGACGCTGATCTTTGTTAGCAGACTGAGTTTCAGAGGAACAGACGCTGACATGCAGATGCAGGACTTCCTGTTTCTGTGACAGAAGCTCTGAACATTTATCAGTCTGAAGATGAAGGAGACGCTCTGCTGCTGTGTGTTTCTGCTCATTTTAGGACAGAACATCTCTGCAGGTAAGAAAATCACTAATATGATACTCAAACTGCTGTGCTTGGAGTTTTCTGAGGTTAAATTACACTGAATGAAAAACAAACTTTAATTAAAAAACATAAGAGCTGATGTTTTCATGGTCAGCTTTATCAGGAAGTTACACGATTTCAAGGCAACACCAATAAATACATGAAAACTAAATCTGACAGATTAATTATTTTCTGTAAATAGATTATTGATATTTATATTTGTTCCTAATTTAACAGGTTTATTTGACCACTTGTTATGCAAATGAGAAAAACCAAAGTATTTTATAAAATAATTACACATCTAAAATGTATGGATAACAATGATAATTATACTTTAGCATTAGTAGATATATATGATGTATATATATATACATACATATATATATATATATATATATATGTATATAATTTTGGTGAATTTTGTCATTTTTTATTTTAATCTGTTTTTGTTATAATTGATTTTAAAACCTGTTATTAATGATAATAAAAAATACTAAGCATGATATTAATAATAATTATTATTAGTTTTATTAGAAGAAATCAATGGTGGGGAAATATTTCAAGGAAAATGATGATGAAATGATGAAAATTTAAAACCCCAAAAAAGGGAGCAAATAATCCGGGTCCTGGCCATCAAAATGGTTTGAAAAATATAAACAGGCCTCATTTATTACAGGCTTTATTTCATTTTTCAAACCATTTTGAACAGGAATTATTTCTATTGCAATAGTACTGAACATTTCAATATATTTTAAAAAATCAAAAGTTATTCATTTTTTTTAATTTGTTTTTACCAACTTTCACTTTTTTTAAAGTATTTTATATTATTTTATTTTTTATTTCCTCCACCAAGTAGGTCATGTCGCTGCCAACGTTTGTCCATTTGTCAGCAAGCAAGATAACTCAAAAAGTTATAAATGGATTTTGATGAAATTTTCACTGAATGTTGGTCAATGTTGGCACAGTGAAGAAATGACTTTGTTTTGGGGGTGATCAGAATCTGAATGATGATCCAAGAATTTTTAGTTTTAATTAGTTAAGACTGCGAGAAAGAGCAGTTAGAATTGAAGGTTAGGCCATGAATTATTAATACATAAACCAGAACAATATGGGATTAGGAGCATAGCATTAAAGTGGGTAAGTAGCTATTTAAAAGACAGAAGACAGTTTGTGAAGATGGGAGAAGTTCAGTCGAATTGGTTGGATATTGTATGCGGTGTGCCACAGGGATCAGTGTTGGGACCAAAACTGTTCATCATCTACATCAATGACATATGTAAAATATCACAATCACTCAAATTTATTTTGTTTGCAGATGATACAAATATCCTTGGTACAGGTGAGAATTTGCAGCAGCTTTGGGAAAATATCACGTCAGAACTTACTAGAATAAAATCTCGGTTCGATACAAATAAATAATCATTAAACTTAAGCAAGACAAAATTCATCATATTTGGTAACAGGAAGATAAATAACAAGACAACGGTAAAGATAAAAGGGGTTGATATTGAAAGAGTACAAGAAATCAAATTTCTTGGGGTGATAATAACTGACAAAATCTGTTGGAAATCTCATATAAAACACATCAGCACAAAAATATCTAGGAGCATTTCAATAATGGCTAAAGCAAAGCACTTCTTAGACAGCAAATCACTCCGCACTCTGTTCTGTTCACTGGTTTCACCGTACTTAAACTAGAAGTCTGGGGCAACACATATAAATGTTCATTAAAGCCACTATTCATCCTTCAAAACAGAGCTATTAGAATTATTCATAATGCCAGCTACATTGAACACACCAATCCGTTATTCATTCAGTCGAAAATAATCAAACTGTACGACACAATAGAATTAATGACTGCACAATTTCTGTACAAAGCCAGAAATAATTCATTACCAAGACAACTGTAGAGGATGTTTCATGAAAGAGAGGGAGGGTATGATTTAAGGGAACCATTAAACTTTAAAATACTGACATGTCGAACCACAATTAAAATTTTGTATATCAAACTGCGGAGTGAAGCTGTGGAACGGACTGAGTGTGGACTTAAAACAATGTCCAACCATCAACCAATTTAAAAACAAATACAAAGAAATGATCTGGGCCAAGTACAGGGAAGAGGGGACACGAGGTTGTCAGTTGGGTGTATACAGGTGCTGCAGTATTGCAGGTGTGTGTATTTCTTGGGTAAGGAGATGTGCGTGTGTGTCTACATGTATGTATTTATATATATATACATAGATATGTAAAACCGGACGTAGCTAGGTGATTAGTACTATCTGTTACGTTCTAAATCTTATTATATTGGGTATTCTATTATAAGGTAATATTATATGGTGTATGATATATATTAGTAATTAGAACATAACTTAATATAAAGGGTATCTGGTATTATGATATGGAGTTGTATGCACTATTACATATAATATTCAATATATTATATTATATAGTGTGCTAATAAGTACATAATTATAAACTATAAATAACATTAGTATATGTGCAACAATGTAGAAATAGTGTATATTTAGAGTCTTCAAAATACTATAATATTGTACTATAATGTTATATATAGTACTATGACATTTGCAATAATCTAACAAGTGTGTTTGAAATATTTATAGCGCCTATGTATAAAATGCAAAGTGCAGTAATATACTGCAGTAAAATTTTGTGGTATTATGGTTAAGTTATATAATATTAATACATTAATATTAAATTGTTGTTTATAAAAACTGTTAGTTCATATATTTCAATGTCCTAACAGAGGAATTGATGAATGAGACTAAAGGGGTAGGATTGAACAAGTTTTTAACTTCTTCCTACTCCTTTTCGAGCATGCTTGTTTTTTGTTTCATCGGGCATCTTTGAGGATTTTGTTGTAGGTGTTTGCTTTTTCCTTTGCTTTTGTTGATGTACGTATTTGTGTTTATGCTCGAAATAAAGATGCAATCAATCAATCAATCAATCAAAGGTGCCTCGGTGGAGGTTTGTGCTCTCGGAGCATTTCTTGTTGTTGTACATTTATCGACTTACATTTTGAATATATATATTTTTGGTTATTTTTAAGGCTTCCTTTAGGGCATTAAGCCTATTGTTCCTCGTTGGTTTCATTTTTTCTTATTATTTGTTTTATGGCAATTTTAACCTTAATTTGACCCCCTAAACACGCTCAGAAACTCACCGAAATTAGCACACACATCAGGTCCAGCGAAAAATTTGATAAAATGAAAAAATTAGCTCTCAACATGCCAAATTGTGCTCTCTAGCGCCACCTAGGCATAGTAAAAAAGCCCTCACGGCCAGTAGGAATGTCGTAGAGAGATCAAACCAACGACAAATCATTTATCTCTCAAGACCCACAGATCACACCCTGATACCCTGAAGCAATCTCAAACAGGAAGTTTGCAATTTAGCTTTCAAAATAAAATTGGGCCCAAAAATTGCTCCTCAAACAAAACACACGGAGCTGCAGGCACACACATCGGTCAACTTCAGCAGGTCAAAGGGGGTCAGATAAAAACTTAGAAATCGACTTTCAAACAGAGCGAAGATCCGACCAACGCTTCCAGCTTTAATTGTTATTATGACTATTGATTTGTTTATATAACACAATGATGAACAGATGTTTACAAGGTCAACTGGAAACTACTGACGCACTGTATTAATATTTTACATCAGTACACATTCAAACGTCTACATGTACATATGAGAAAACATTAATGAAGATTTTAATGATAAGATGACAATAAATCAACAAACAGATGATGACATAATTGTTATTATAAGTAGTGTTTTATGAGATTTCATATCACTCTTTACTCTTTATATTTTATCATTTAATTTTCTTCAGCTAATTCAAATGAGAATATCTGCAGTGAAGAAGACGTAGAATAAACTGTTTGTGCTGTTGATACATGAATTAGTCTTTAGAGGTGTGGATTAGTAAGAGCGGTCTAAATATTGTTCAAGTAAATATGTAAGTACATATATCTCACATATATATAATAAAAATACATATTTTTTAAATTATTTTGTTAGTTCTGGGAGGTCATTTCTTTTGTTTGTGTAAATGTTCCGATAATTTTTAAAAATCCAGTCAAATCTCGTTCCAGAAATTGAATTTGGATTTCAGTGTTCGTCTGGTGCTGACCTGACAATGGCAGATTATTAAGATCTTATTTTCCTCTTTTTGCAGCAATAATCCATGAAGTCGTTGAGGAGAGGACCTTCACACGTATGCGTTGCCCTCGTCGTGTGGAGGGGAGAGTGACGTGGAGCAGAGAGACCAGAGGAACCAGAACTGATGTTCTTACAATTGATGGTGACACTGTGACCAGACACATCCATGACCCGTATAAATATTATCATGCTGAGGGAAGGTATACTTTACTGATTTATAAGGTAAAGACCTCAGACAGTGGGAGATATTTCTGTAACGATGAAGCAGCCGTGGATCTGACAGTCATCCCGTCAGGTAACATCAAATGTCTGTTTCATCGTCTTGCTTCAAAATCGTCTCTTATTGCTGAATTCTCTGTTTCACTCGATCTGAGCCTCTATATGTAGCCCTACTTTTGCAGTTCTCATCACTTTACCATCACCTGAACATTTCTGAATTACAGCAACATCCAGACTCCACACAAAGAGGAGCAGCTCCATCTCTCTGACATGTCCTCCTGCTGGTGGAGGTTCAGATGATCCAACATGGAGCACAGACGCTGGAGAAATAAAACAACAAGAGCGTTTTGAGGTTTTTCCAGTGGACGGGTCGTTGATTATCAGAGACGTGCAGCCTGCTGACTCTGGACTTTACTACTGTGATGGACAACCTGCTGTGTACCTGAATGTGACTGAAGACCATCAGCCTGACAGAGGTAAGAGGTTTTCCACTGAAACTGGGATGCAGCTACTCTTTGTTGTTCTCCATGTCATCAACAAGTGATGGTCTTCATGATCTTCAGTTAAGTTTCAGTTTTAGTCTAAAAAGAAATAAAGTTTATGAGTTTCCATCTTGTTTAAGTCTTCCTGAGATAGCCTGGGGTTTATAATATTAATTATAATTTATGTGTGGATATATAAAGGGTAAATAGTATTATTTATTTCTCTGTTTGCACAGAAACACTTAAATGAGAAATCAGTATTCACATGTATGGATGAATGTAGAAAAATCTGAGCTTTGTCCTCTTTGTAAAAATGCTAGAATTGTGACTTTCTTTAAGACTGTTCATCTGAGAGAGAGCTGCATAAAAACACAGAGGCTGTCCCTGTCATGACCTCGGACAGTTTGTCGGTGAGTCCATGCCGACATATTCTGGGGGCCAAATGAGAAACTGTGGGGGACCTAATGGGGTCCTGGGGCCTCCAGTTGATGATCACTGCACTCCACTTTTTTTTTTTTTTTTTACCTAACACACCAGACGGACTGTTTCATTTATCCATGGGATGTATTTCAAGTCCATCAGGGCAGCGTCCCATAGAGAGGATTGGGGAGGGAAGGACCTCACGTCAGACTGAAGCTGGCTGAACGAATGTTCTGTCACATTCATGATGGGACAGCCAGAGACGTTCAGGCAACACTTACCCACACTCATGCCTCTGCCTCTTTGCTCTGCCTCTAACATTTCCTGAAAGAGCATCAAGCTGTGGGAAAGAGCTGCTGCTGAAGTCTGATGCATTAACCACCACAATGAGTTTCCATTTGTCACAATCAGCCTCTGATCCTCTGTGAGAGTTAGTCTCTGTTTCCTGTGCTCTATTTGTCGTCTGATTTCTGCTGAAGGTTTCACGTCTAAACCCACACCGACACCAACAACACCAGGGACGACTAAAACAGCAGCAACTGATCAACGACCAACAACAGTGAAAGACAAAGAGACCACAACAACGAAAAAGTCCAGAAAGAAGCCACAGAGGGGAAAGGGCAAGAAGAGTAAGTCATGCTGCTTTAAAGAAAATAAAAAATGATCAACATGAGCATCAAACGGAATAAAACCTCAGCTGAAGATGCTCAGGGTTTGACCTCTTCACTGTTCAACCTCTGAGGCTTCAGTCTAATGAGAGACATGAGCTTGACGTCAAAGCCACATCAACACTTGTGCTCTATTTGTGGTTTGATTTCTGCTGTAGCTACCACGTCTAAACCTACACCGACACCAACAACACCAGGGACGACTAAAACAGCAGCCACTGATCAACGACCAACAACAATGAAAGACAAAGAGACCACAACAAAGAACAGAAAGTCTAACAAGAAGTCAGGAAAGGACAAGGACAAGAACAGTAAGATATTCTCATCCTCAATGTGACATTAAATTAAAATAAAAAGTGATCAACATGAGCATCAGGCAGAATAAAACCTCAGCCGAAGACGCCCAGGGTTTGACCTCTTCGCTGTTTGACCTATGAGGCTAGGGTCTAATGAGAGAGGTCACGCACAGTTGATGTCAAAGTCACATCAACACTTCAAACTCAAACACAGACATGAAACTGATGGTGATGCTTTAACAAAATGGCCTGAAGTTTTAAAAACTTTGTCAAATACAAGCACATAAATTCATTAAATTCTCACTTCTTCAGAACCAATGAATCATTGGAAAGTTTGACTGTATAATGTCAATAAAAGAGTCAACATTGTATTAATGCCTTTATGATTCTCTTTCTACGTCATGAAAAAGCCTCTAAAAAGTACTAAAAAAGCTAAAATAAAGCTGAGATAAGAATTCTACAGCCATAACAACAGCAGCAGTGTGAGACTCATCTCACTGCAGGACTGAGAGGTTCAGGAGGTCCTTCGTTCCCATCAGACTGAACAACACGCTGAACAAAGGCAGTGGATCAGGACCTGGACTAATTAATTAACGATTATAAATCTATTAATTTAATTGTTGTTCTCTCTGTGCAACACTAAAGGACAGAAGAAGCCGACTCAAACCCCAACCCCACCATCAACAACTCAACCAGCAGGTTAATAAAACAAAATGATTTTTTAAATTTACAGCTGAACTGATTTTATTCTCATTCATGCAGACACTTTATCTTTATCAACCAAATCTACAGTTCTTGTAAGGAAGACTTTAACTTAGATTATATAATTTTCTGTATTTTGGCTCATAAATCGGTCATTACTCTTCGTTGTGACTGTATAACCTCAAATTTTTGTTATTATTATTTCCTTTTTTTCAGGGCATCTCCTAAAAACCGTTCTGGCAATAACTCTCCCTGTCCTCCTCCTCATCTTTGCCCTCACAGTGACAGTCGTCTGCTGTAGACGGTGCAGATTAAAGAAAAAAGGTAAAGAGCATAAATTGTGAATTCAGTCCTATTGTACACCCGATACAAAGCATCTAGGCATGAAGTGCAGATGTCATTTATATGCGCCCAGGGGTGTGTTTCTCTGAAGGTAAAGAGTGATCAGGTGCAAAGCCGGTGTGCTCCTACCTTAAAGGGATAGTTCAGTATTTTTGAAGTGGGGTTGTATGAGCTCCATGTGGCCACTAAGAACCTTAGATGCTGTAGAGCGTTCTCTCCTCTCCCTCAGTGAGACAGTCTGGAGTCAAGAGTCTGTTATGCAGAACCAGGGAACTAACCCGGAACTAACCGACTCACGTCACGTATTCCTCCGCGCAGTCATTTGATTCCCCTCCTTTTATTGTGCCAAAAATCACACAGAATACAGATCAGACCCTCCAGGATTTTGCTGGGCTGTTTTGTAATTTTTGCAATAAATTGTTACTCAGCCTTTTTGGGCACTTCAGCTTTGCATAACTGATCAGCTTTGATATTTAATAAACCTAAAAAATCTGAAAGACAAAAGTGGATCAAACCAGCAAAAGCAGCCCTGTCAGATCAGATGCCACCTCGTTTGCACCGGTCTACAGCTCGATAATTCTCATTCAAGAGTACAGAAGAACCTCCCGTCTGTTACTGCAGTCCAGACTTCCAGTACCTGTGAAGTTCACTTTTATTTAATTCATTGTTCATATTTGCAGATGAAGAGGCTGGCCCGGTCTACTGTGAAATTCAGGATGGATTATTGCCTCAGGAAACAAAAGGTGAGATGAAGAAGTATTTCTGGGGGCAAACTTTGCCCGTCTTTAATAACAGAAAATGATTTAAAGGTAAATCTGACATTCAGCTGGGATTAGCTCCAGCCCCCTGTGACCCCAAAAGGGGTAAGCGTTATAGATTTAAGTAATCATGTATGTTAAATAACGAGTAGACGTAGTGTGGCCCTCAGACTGTGTGGACCACATTAATGAGGACCCTCAGGTGGCTGAAGTTTAAGCCTGTTGGCCCCAGGTATCAAACCCAGACACTGCAGAATGAACGCAGAGTTCTTGACAACATTGCACCGAGCAGCGCAGGATGGAGCAGTCAACCAATCAGAGCAGTCTGAGTCCACACGGCGGCTTTGCTTTGACCAGTGGCGTGTGTCTAATGGGAGCTCAGTCCTGAAAGTTTGAAACACGAGATCATACAGATCACAAAGGAACCACGACTTCCCGAGGTAGTTGTGGTTTCAAGAGAAAGCAGAAAGAGGAATATGAGAACAGGTTACACTTCCTGTCTGACGTCGATTTGCTGTGGGCATCGACTTTTTTTCTAAATAACCCTGAAACTCTGAGCGCCTGCTTTTCTGTGTTGGGTTGATCTGCTTGGTGAGAGCTTTCTCACTACTCTATCGGTCATCAGTGAATGAATATATGAGCCAGAGCTGAGCCAAAATATGAACCCTTTAAAGGCCGTGGACCCTCAAGACCTCTACATAGGGCAGAGCTTGTTTGACAAACAGCCTATGAAATCCAGAGGACCCGTTGACCTGTTATTTCACCTGTTTTCAACCTCTCCTGGATTAAAAATGCCTGTTTGAGCGTCCAGGGCGTTGAATCTAACCCCAGTGCTGTTTAGCTTCAGATGCTACAGATGATCTTTGTTGTTCTTTATTGCAGCGAGTTCGAACCCGGATGATCACACATACTCCACCATCACAGAAATCCCACTGATGAAAAAGGAAACTGGTAAATATCCTGGAAAAATGAAAATTAAACCCAATTTATGATTTAAATTTCAATATGACAGAGGATATTAATGCATTAAATCCATTTTTCTTACAGTCACAGCTCTTCCAGACGAGTCCCCTTATTCCCTCATTGAGGACACATCTGTTGGTGGAAATATCAAAGGTAACTTCACTTAAACTAGACTAAAATTAAAACAATTTAGACGACTAAATTATGACTAAAACCAAAAGATATTTTAGGCAAAAGACTGTAACTAAAACTAAATTGAAAAGTCAAAATGAACACTGATTGGCTCCTTCCCAAAGCAGGTTATATATATATATATATATATATATATACACACACACACACACACATATATATATATATATATATATATAAAATAGAGGAGAGTGAGAGTGAGGCAGCTCTAACTTCATCCTCTTCTCTTCACAGGTGGGACTGAGAGTCCGTATTATTTAGTGGACGACCAGAACACACCAGCGAACAACAACAACCTGACGTCTGCAGTTTGACACAAAGACTTCTGCAGATCTGGGGAGGAAAACTTCTTTTGCACAATTTGTAAAAAATGTTCGGCTTGACCGTGTAAATTCTATGAATTAATAATCAGTGATGGACATTTTCCAGCAGCTTTGTGGAAGCATCGTTGTTTTCTGAGTCAGATAGCTTTGAATGAATGAATATCTTTAATGAATATTTTTTATTTTGGTTACATAAATGATAAGAACAAACAAATAATTTAATAATTTAACACAAACGTATCAATAATGAAAAAGGTATAGGCTGAAGCTTGTGTCTTACAATCTAAGATAAATTTAACATGTAAGGAAAAACATATAAGACATCCTTCTTTATATCATAATACTGTAAAGTCATTATTCCTTTTAAGCATGAATTAATTTATGCGTTAAGGTCTTTCCGAACTTTAAGAGAGTTTTTTTTAATTCATCACTGAGCTCATTCCAAAATTTTATCCCTAAACTGAAACACATCTGTATTTAATATTTATTCCAACTTTTCTTGTTTCAAACATAAGCGCACCTCTTAAATTATATGTTTCTTCTCTTAGATTAAAAAATGTTTGAATACAAGCAGGAAGAATTTTATTTACTGCACAGTGTTTTTAAAGAAACACTGTCTTTAAATTTTAACATAGAAGATCTGTCCAAGGGCCTGATGTACGTTATGGGGGCAAAACTTTAAAATAATGTGACACATCACTGCAAAAAGATGAAAACATAACCATCTTGCCTGCAGACAAGGGGAGATGCACGGTGATACTCAACACAAGTGATTACCATGACAAGGTAATAAGCCTCCTCAGTGATACCACTACTTATGAGATTCTGAAACGGGACCCCACTAACATCTACAAGAAGAAGGTAATAAACTTACTCCAACAGCTGGAAAAGGATGGAGTGATCGACAGGCCACTCTACTACAGGCTCTACCCAGGGGAAGCAGTCCCATGCATTTATGGACTTCCAAAAATACACAAGGAAGGTGCACCCCTTAGACCCATCGTCAGCAGCATCAACTCGGTCACCTACAACATAGCAAAACATTTGGCCACAATCCTAGCTCCCCTTGTTGGCCACACTACTCACCACATCAGAAACTCACAGGACTTCATACAGAAAATCAAGGACATCACACTGGACCCAGAGGAAACCATGGTTTCCTTTGATGTCACATCACTTTTCACCAGCATTCCGACCACAGAGGCAGTCCAAGCAGTAAGAAAACATCTCTTACAGGACAGTACACTGGAGGTCAGAACCAACCTCACCCCTGACCACATCTGCTCCTTACTGGACCTCTGCCTGAGTACCACCTACTTCCAGTTCAGGGACCACTACTACAGGCAGAAACATGGATGCGCCATGGGCTCTCCCGTATCTCCCATAGTAGCTAACCTGTACATGGAAGAGGTGGAGAGAAAGGCCCTAGCCTCATTCCATGGAGCAGCACCAAGCCACTGGTTTAGGTATGTGGATGACACCTGGGTCAAAATCCAGGCACATGAAGTAGAGGCTTTCACAGACCACATCAACACAGTGGACAACAACATTTAGTTCACGCGTGAAGATGTTAAGGACAACGTTTTGGCCTTTTTGGATTGTGCAGTACACTTGGAGGCAGATGGGGGTCTCAACGTTGAAGTGTACCGGAAACCCACACACACGGATCAATATTTACTCTTTGATTCGCACCATCCGTTTCAGCACAAGCTGGGTGTCATCAGAACCCTCAACCACCGGGCTGAGAGTGTTCCTACAAGGAAGGAAGGAAAGGAAAAGGAACAGAAACACATTAGAGAAGCCCTGAAAACCTGTGGATACCCAAAGTGGGCCTTTTTGAAGAACAAGAAAAGAAAGGAGACGGAGCATGAAAGGGAAGAGAGACGCAAGAACATTGTGATTCCGTATGTTGCAGGTTTATCTGAAAAACTCAAGAGAATCTTTGGCAAACACCACATTCCTGTTCACTTCAAGCCTGGAAACACATTAAGGCAGAAGTTGGTCCATCCCAAGGACAAAACACCAAGACATAAACAGAGCAATGTGGTGTATGCAGTCCAGTGCAGTGAGGAATGCTCAGACCTGTACATTGGGGAAACTAAACAACCGCTTCACAAGCGTATGGCTCAACACAGGAGAGCCACGTCCTCAGGTCAGGACTCAGCAGTCCACCTTCACTTAAAGGACACGGGACACTCTTTTGAGGACAGCAATGTACAGGTGTTGGCGAGAGAAGATAGATGGTTTGAAAGAGGAGTTAAAGAAGCCATCTTCACCAGACTGGAGAAGCCTTCTCTTAGCAGAGGTGGTGGACTCAGACACAACCTCTCACCTACATATAATGCAGTGCTAAGCTCTCTCCCCAGAAAGCTCTCCAAACACTCACACCTGGGCACATGTGACCATAACACCTCACATGACAGGGGGAGTTAATGACCCATTCAGGGTAACGACTCTCAGGGGTTACATCACCCTGGGATAAGTTTCTATGAGTCGTTCTCCAACTCCTCCTTTCCTTTGTTGTTGTTTTTCCTCTAGCAAGATAAATATCTGCTTCCAGCACCAGCCATTTGGAACTGAAGAAGCTTCTTGGATGAGAAGTGAAACGTCTTCCCAACAAACTCTACACAGTCCAGTTGCCTTGCTTTTGAATCCTCAGAATGACCATGACCTGGATGAATGAGAATCTACACAGACGAAATGTGACACAGTATAATTAATGGGGTTGAATTTGGAGTTGTTTGTGTTCTTTAGCCTTGTAAAATGATATCAGTCCCTATCACCCATGCTGCTGCAAGCTACATGAGGCAACTGAGATACTTTGGCTGTGTCTGGCTCAGGCTGCCATGTTTTCCAGCATGATTTTGGCTCCTTGTTTTTCTGGTTAAAAACCAGATCACAGGTGGATTTCTATAAAACAACTGAAACATGAAGTCACGCCTGATAAAACAGTTTCGATCAAAGTTGTTTTGGGGATTAAATCTGTAGTTTTATGGATTTAACAGCAGAGAGATGCCTTCAAAACCAGCAGACATTTTTCACTCCAGGGGCCGTATTGGAAGCTGCAGGGAGCTTGATGTGACCACAGGTGATTCATGAAATTAATGACAAAACAAACAGGTATGGATCAATCATTGAATCACAAATGACCGAGCAGAGTGCAGCACAGATCAAGAGGAAACAGGAGAAGTGATTTCAGATTAGGGGAGACGGGAACAAGGTGAGCTAATGACGTAAAATAAGTGGCTTCCTGTTATTATTAGACAGCTTTATGAGTTTGTTTTATGATTATTTATCAGGCTGTTTATCCACAAAAACATGATCTGAGCTGTTAGAAAATTATTTCAGCGCCTTTATTAAGTGATAAAAATATTAAATCACATGATTTAGGACAGTTAAGCAGTGTAATTGACTCCATCATACGGTAATAAGGTTGATTTTTGTATCTGATTAATCTTATTTTTTCAAAATGGATGTAAGTAATTAAATACACTGTTACTGATTTTTGTAAACTTATCAGTATTTTACCATAATACTTACAGCCACCTACTGTAAACATCTATACAGTAAATTGCTGTAAAGGGCAAAATATTGAGGAAAAACATTCTGATTTTTGTAAAATTAACAGCATTTATCATAAAAGTAAAAGAACGGTAAATCTAAAGTTATGTACTGGAAAATGTCCATACAGTAAATTACTGAAAATGGTAATTGTAATTCAAGAGAAAAATCCACTTTTCCCACGCAAACTGACCAGTCGCAGGTACGATTTTTTTAGGTAATGTTTCACATATTTGGGTGAAACAAATGTTTGAGTGAATGCATTTAATTTGATAAAAAATGAAGTATGTGATTTCTTTTTAATTCTATCTTGCTAATAAATGGTCAGTGAAATTGTTAAAGATAATGTTATATAAATTCAAATACACCAAGGTCACTGTAAAATGCATTAAAAAAGTTGTAGAATAATGTACTGTAAATGGATCCTGTTTTTGATAATACAGTAATAATACTGTAAATTGAAGGACAGTTATGATACCTTGACTAAAAATACAGTAGTTAAACAATTATAGAAAATACAGTAATAATCCTATTGATTTAAAGAGAGTAACGCTGCTGTAAAGACATTGACAGTAATTTTACTGACATCTTGTTACCAGTAAATTACTGCGCCACCGTGCCGCCCTAAATTAAAGAGATGCAACAGAAACAATGAGAGCAGATGTAGATTAGTGAAAGAAATGAAGCACTCCAACAACTTATGCAGAAAAGCATTGAGATATAAAACAATAGAAATAATGGTAATAATAATAATTATATAAATAATAAAAACGATAATATGAGGGTACCTGCAGAACAGATGGAAATAGCTTGGACGTGGTGACCTAGTTTGTCATGCTGCTGAACTTTATCTGCTTCTTTATCCAGGCTGCAGCTTTAATGAAGTGAAGCTGGGTTTTCAGGAGTGATTAGTTTTACTACATTCACGAGTCAGTTTCCCATCACTGTAAATAATCATGTGACTCTTTGGGCCCTGACTTGATGGGTGAAAAATGATGTGACCAAATAACTAGATTAGTGCGAGTGTACCTGAAGAGCTCGCGTTAGCATCATGAAGTTCATCTGACTTGAGCTGTTTCTTGGCATAACGATTCTCGTCTGTTACATGACAAAACACTTCACACCTTCACACCTTCTTCTTCCGCACTGACAGGTGAGAACTACACCCCTTACTATTTTAATGTATCCTCTAATTCACTTCCTCTGGGGACCCTCGAGCCAAAGGTGTCCATGCACTGCTGTAAAATCAATACTTAAATCCACTTCTTTTCTGAATTAATGCCATAAACCACTTTAGTGTTAAAGTGTAGTATTCAAACTCACATTTACGGTGTTAATATCCTTAAAATAATTGAATATTTGGTAGTTTTGAGCAGAGCTGAAGTGGTTTGAGAGACTTCAAAAAATGATAGATAGATAGATAGATAGATAGATAGATGATTTTAGAGCATTTTTTTGCCTGCACATCTTTAGCTTGAGGGTCTTCCGAGGGTGCAAACAGTGTCAGTATTGTTTATAGACCTGTCATGCTGCCAAATTGTTAAAGGTCCTGAAAAATGCCCCTTCAATGCTCAATTTCTACTTCCTAGTGTTTATGATGTCATAGCTGTACAGCCTCCTCCTACCAGAGCTGATCCTACCAAATGTTGCGCCCTAGGCAAGATTTTAAGCGGCAGTCCCCCAATTTACAAACACCTTCCAAAAGAATCAAATAGCATCATTTTTACCATTGTCTTCAATTTATGAGACAAAATATCACCCAATTCACATGCCTGACAAGTTACAAATAAATACATAAAATCTGAAAAACATTATAAATACCCTTACAGCCAAAAAATCCTGGAAATAAGTGAATAAATAAAAATAATAGTAATACATTTTAAATACAATATTCAACATCAAACAATTTAAATAACCACACAGTTTGCACAATAACTCTATAAATATGCTACATTTACTTATTTGGTGTTTTCGTTTGTAATAATATTAATTGGGCATTGCTTTACATTTGAATCACCGTGAACTTTACCATTTTAAGATTTAATATTAATAATAACTAGTTTAAATTTAATTATATTGAAGATTTTTTTTCATATTTTTGTGGTGCCCCCTGGAGGCCACGGCGCCCTTAGCAGGTGATCTCTGCCCGTCACAGGTAGATGCCATGACTGTTTTGAAAGTCGGCTCTGCGCCCTGTAGCCCCTCCTCCCATCAGGCATTATTTGGGCAGCAAATCAGGGCGAAGCTTTTTATCATGGCCTCCTGTAGCCCCGCCCCCTCAGATCAGAGTGTTTCCAAAGCAGAGGGAAAAAGAGCTGCATAGACAATTTTTTTCACTTTTTTATTCAACTCCTATCAAATCCTCGTTTAATGGGCATCCAAGACACGCAGGTCCATGCACTGCTATAAAATCAGCAGAGATCAATACTTAAATCTGCTTTTTCTGAATTATTCCCTTAAAGAACTTAAGTGGTTTTTTTTTAAATAAAACAAGTAGCAATGTGTATTCAAACTCACATTTAAATTGTTAAAATACTGAACTTATTGAATATTTGGTAGTTTTAAGCAGAAAAGTTTAAGACACATGTAGAGAGAGAGAGAGAGATTAATATGTTTTAAGAGCAGTTTTTTTGCATGTATGTTTTGGCTTGAGGGCCTCCAGAGGGTTCAATCAGTGTCAGAAGTGTTTATAGACCTGTGAGAGGAACTAACATTGAATTAAAAAAATGTGCAGAAATTCATGCCATAAGCTGTAACACTGCCAAACTGTTAAAGGTCCTGAAAAATGCCCAAAAATGCTCAACTTCAATCTCATTCTTGTTTAATAGACACCCACGGCATGCTGTAAGCAGTCAAACACGCCAGTACACGAAACCTTCAAACAGTTTAAAAAGAAAAAAAGATTAAAATGTACAAAAATGGCTCAAAGGGTTAGTATCCTTCTCTGTTTGCAGTTCGTCTTGTTTAAACTCATATTTAAGCTTCGTTTACTGAAACTGACGCTGGTGAAGATGAAGTGAAGGTGATGTTTTCCTGTTGAACTTTGTGACCGAATGACTCGCTCTTGACCACGAATGTTCAGAGATTGTGTGTGATGAAACAACTTGTTTCCTTTTTTGGATTCAAAACTTCAGTTCTTGGTGTTGAATTTTCAACTTAGTGAGTATAAAAAGCTCCTGTGGTCTGAGTCACGTCCTGTGTGCTTCAAACTTTTTATTTATATCATGTTGGTTTTGACTAATCAGTCAAGTTGATGCACAGACGTTGCTGCAATAAAGTTTTACTTGGTGAAAGTTTATCTGAGTGCAGCAATTTTTATTTATGTTTTTTTGAATGCCTTTGTTTGAATGTGTAAATAAAATAAAAAATATGGTCAAGCATTAAAAAAGAAAAAGCTTAAGTAAATAAACATTGAAACAGAACTCACAGATTGAAGTTACACTCTGAAAAAGATGAGGAAGGAGTGGAAATATATCCAACGCTGTTCAAAGTGGCAGCTGGGCTGTTCTGATGCTGAAGGCATTGCTCTTCTTCTCCAAACCGATAATTTCTTCTGTGTTGATAAATAATAATTAATAATATGTGTGTTAAGATGGATGCCTCTATAAACAAATTTACCCAAAGTTACAAATAAGCTAACCTGAACCTAAAAAGATCAGGACGGCCTCGCTGATGCAGCACGAAGAACAGTTTAGAGTGTTGGGGATCGAACCCCCATCCCTCCAGCTGAGAGATGACCAACTCCACCGCTGGTGCAGAAACTTCTATTTCCAGCACAATGATGCTCAGATTTTTCCAGACCTTACGGAGGGAAAGAGGAAGTTTTGGGATGTGGATAAAGTCTGGCTCCCTGAGGAGTTTCACAGTTTGATGTTTTTACTCTGAAAATGCTCCGGCTGATGATTCTCTGGATCCTTCATACAGATCTGATCTACTGCAGGGAAAACCTTACAGGTAAAACTTCATATATACAGTTACCAATAACTCATTTAGATTTGTCTGTTTAAGGTTGAGTTGACTGTTTCAGACGTGCATTTTGTTTTTACTTGATTGCTTGTCTGTAATGTTTAAATAAAAAATGCATTATTGTGCGTCTGCGCCAAAAGACTTGAAAACATTTTTTTTTAACAATAAATCACCAAACAATTTATTATTTGGATCAGTTTGTTTCAGCACTTAATCTTTGGACCTGTTTGCAGCTGCATGACCGGTTCTTTCTGGAGTTAGATGGTGTTAAGATTTTAGTCTTGATGCACCTAAAGCTGTATGAGGTACATTAACCCGAACATTAGCCACAGCGGTGAAGATCAGCTCTGCTTCTGTACAGAAACAGTCAGGGCTGTCGACTATTTACAGACACTTGACTAACAAGACTTCACTCAAGTCTGTGGATGGTGGAAGTTCCACTGCTGATAGGCTATCACTCATTTAAGATGATAAAGTAAAGCTTTGAGTATTTACTATTAACATTTTTTAAGTCTACTAGTACTGCTAGTAACACTATTAAAATGTACTCGCTCACTAGTGCGTCACAAACTTTTACTAGAAAAACAAAATTTTTGTCAACTACCACTACTATTTATCTCAAAATATCTCACTAGCAGTACTAGAAGACTGCTTTTAGTCTACTAGTAGTACTAGTAAAGCCAAAAGATTCTCTAGAAATACTAGTAGACCTGATGCAAATGAAGTAGGAGGATTATAACCAAACCCAGCACCCTGATTGGTTGTAATATTTTCGAAAGCCAATGGGGAGCCTGTATTTGCTTTTCCCCGCCCCCTTGTTAGCATATAAGGCTTACTAATAGTACTAGAGAACATTTTTAAATCTACTAGTAGTACTAGTGACACTTTTTGCCTCACTAGTAAAGTCTACTTGTGCACTAGTTGACCAAAATTGAGTACATGTACTCCAAGTTTGAGTACTAGTAAAGCTGAACTACAGTTGATCACTGATATCAAATTTATGCCCAAACGGCTCTCCATAGTCTACTTTTTCTTCTTCTTCTGTTCATCAACGTGTTTTCCTGAAAATGGCTTTATTAACTTTACGGTGAAATGAATGATAAAACACACAAATTCTGTCTTAAACTTGAGTCAAAACTCAAAAACTCAAATCAAAACTCAGAGTTCATGCAGGACGGCCCGTCAGAGACCCTCTCACTCTGTAACTGAAGTCGTGCTGGACTGAATGTTTTCTGAGTTTTATTTTAGACAGTTTGGACGTCAGTGAGGATTTTTCCATGAGATAAAAAAAAGAGGAAAAGACGATAAAACAGGAACAGAGCTGAGGAGTCATCATGAGGACTGCATCTAAAAACAGGAGCTGGGAACTGGACGTCCTGGACGGGGGACACTCTGGAAAATGTGAATGAACTGGTGCATTAAATATCTTTAAGGTGTTAAGTTGTTTCCTACATTTCAGTCTTTACTCTACAGAAATGTTTTTATGTTTTATGTCAGAATAGTTTTAAAAAATTAAAGTCTGTCAAAGAAGCCAGACCCAGGACTTGACAGGCTCTATCTGAGTTTGTTGTAGCCAAAGTGAGCTGGTAGTTAATAAACTGATCGATCTTTTATACACGTAGATACAAAAACTAATGATCAGGACCAACACTTCAGTAAAATAAAGATGAACCATGCATTGATGATCTGGACCTAGACACTGATGAACTGGATCTTAATACTGATGATTTGGATCATTGACAATTTTGGACCAAGCCAATGAAAATGTGGACCTGGACAGTGATGATCAAGACCTAGACACTGATGGTCATGACTCATAAATTGATGATCTGGACCTACACACTGATGGTCTGGTCCTGTTCTAGGACAATGGTGATCTGGACCATGACACTAATCTTTTGACCAAGAAAATAATGATGTGGACCAGAGAACTGATGATTTTTGACCTGGATTCTGTGGATCTTGACCTGTGCAACACTTATCTGGGCCTAAAATGCCAATGACCTGGTTCAGGACACTAGTGATGTGGACCAAGATATTGATGATCTGGACCAGAACACTTTTTAATCATTCCTAAACACAGGTGATTTGGACCTGAATCCATAACAAAATTTCCCATGTGTGCATGATTTTTTATGAGTGTCCTTAAAATCTTTTAATTTTGTTAAAAGTTATCCAAATGAAAACATTTTAAAAGCGATTTTTAATAAATTTATAAAATATGAGACATTCAAGTGTTTTTCCTCTCCCAGCAGTGGTTAAATATTCAGTCCTGGAGAATCACCACATCTGCCTGAGGTGTTCTGGTTCTAGTGGCTCTGATGTGGTCTGGACTCATAATGACAGGAAAGTTCCGGTGACACGAAGGGGATCCTACGAGACCAATGAAGACCCAGACCGTTACCTCCTGCTGTCTGATGGCAGCCTGCTCCTTCTGACGCTCGACGAATCAGATGGCGGTGAATACCGCTGCAACGAGAGGCTGGAGGCCGAGCTGCAGGTGCTTAAAGGTGAGATAAATGAGGTCAAGATCATCAGTATACAGGTCATCGATGCACTGTTACAGATCTTATTTGTCCAGGTACAGATCATTAGTGTCTAGGTCCAGATCGGTGGAATAATGTCCAGATCCAGTGTGTCCAGAGCTACATCATTATTGTCCTAATCCAGATTACGTACTTCTAAATCAAAGTCATTAAGGTCCAGATTCAGCTCATCAGTATCCAGGTGAAGACAGTTTGAGTGCAGGTCCAGATCATCAGTGCATAGGTCCTGTTGATCAGCACCCAGGTCCAGATCATCAGTGCTGAGATCCTGTTGATCAGCACCCATGTCCAGATCATCAGTGCCTAGGTCAATTTAATTAGGAACCTGATCAACAATGTCCAGATCTGGATCACTCTATGTCAAAATCATTAGTATGTTAGACAATAGTGTGGGTCCAAATCAGTGTTGTACTAGTCCATGGCTTAAGAGTCTGGGTCTTGGTTTGCAGCCTCAAGTTCTATCTCACCAGCACACATGTCCGGATCATCAGTTCTCAGGTCCAGATCATCAGTGTCTAGGTCCAAATCCCTAATGTCTTGGAAACAGATTGTCAGAGGTCCAGACTTTAATTTTCCAAGTCTAGATTAGCATTCAGGTTCAGCTCATTGGTGTAAGGGTCCGGATCATCAGTGTCTGGGTCCAGATCATCAGTCATCGAAGACACCTTGGATAACCATGACTGAGAACCTACACAGAGATCCCACATCTAGAAGGATATTTTATTTCTTGGCAGCTTGGAAAGAGATAAACTGACTGACTGATGTTTTGAAAACAGATGTGGCGTTCCTCAGGGGAGTCTCTTGGTCCTCTCTTGTTTTGGACTTTGATTTTTATTTTTTTCGCCTAATTCTGTTTTTCTGGGTAGTTTGACTTCAGATTTGGACAGTAGTTTTTCTGTTATTGTATTAAAGTAGCGGAGCGTGTAGTATTAGCACATATAAACTTAGTTCTGCTAATGCACTAATGTTTTCATGAGCCATAACCACAGGCCGTCTGGAAGGAAGTGAAACAGTCTGAGAATGCATGAGAACCGGTCTGACGTCATCAAACTGTTTATTATTGTTCCCAAATTAAAGAGGATGTTAAATATAAAACACATTCACAATGAAAGGGCCTGACTCAAACATAAAACAGGTTAAGTTCTCACGGTCAGTTATTAATAGAAACTTAAAATTAAATCAACCCCCTACATCCACTTCATACTTTATAAAACACGTTAAGTCAGACTGATATTTTTGAGACAATATTCAAAAGAAAAAATTGTTTTTTAAAAAGAGATCAAACTTTGTTTTTAAATCATGACACTCAGGACAAAGAAAAAGGGAACATGTTAAATGTCAAACATGTTGTTATTAAAAACTTAAGATGTTAGCAAAGAAGATACAAAATATTCTGAATAATGAAACCAAAATGAAAGGAGACGAATATCAAAATGTTACCACCAAAATGAAAACCACCAAATATTATATTCCTGAAAGAAATTTAAATGTTGAGAGTAAAATAATGTTAAATGGCAAAAAATGATGTGTTGCGAAAAATGTCAAAATAAATAACAAGATATTAAAATAAAAAAGTTAAAATGAAAAATAAAAATGGCAAAGGCCTGAAAAAAATTTAAAAAAAATGTTGAAAGAAAAGCATAAAAATGCAAAAAAACAGATTCTGAAATGCTAAAAGCAAAATGTTAAAATGCTAAAACAAATTCAAATATTAAAAATTATTTAAAAAAAAAAAAAGACTAACAAACAATTGTCAAAATGCTGAAAGGAAAATGTAAAAAAAAAAAACATGAAAGAGAAAATTTTAAAAGCAGAAAAAAATTTCGAACACTTAAAATGGAAACAAATATAAATCAAAATGCACAGAAATAATTTGGGAAAAATAAAAAATGACAAAAATGTCAAAAATTCTGAAACGAATCACCAAAATGATAAATTCAAAATGTAAAATGAATAACAAAATGAGGAAAAATATGTAAAACATGTCGAAATGTGAAAAAATCCAAAATGCTTTTAAAAGTAGAATCATGGGGAAGAAAGGAAAGACATTTCAAATATTAAAAGGTGAAATGCTAATTAAAAAAAGGGTAAAGCAAAAAGAGAGGATAAAAGACAAATTGTTTAAGAAAAAAATAAAAAGAAATTAGAAAGTCCAGATGTTTAAATTCAAACAATGTTTAGAGAAAATCTGTCAAATTGTAAAGAGGGAAATAATTCAGTAGTTAAAAGAAAAAACAAAACAAAATGTTGGAACCAAAAAGCACTGAAATGTTGAGAATTCTTCAAGAAACAAATGTGAAGGCATAACTTAATAACAGTTAAAAGACGTCATTCCAAACATGTCAAAGCTTCCAGATTCTTTTCTGTTTTTTAATTTTTTTTTTGTTTTAATTCTTTGGCGTTGCAGCTTTTTTGTAGTTTTTATTTCTCTCATAGTGCATGACTGATACCCTCCTCCTCTCACTCTTCTCCTAACAGTCTGATATTTGACCTTTGACTTTTCCCCTTCAGGTCATGACCTCTTGGTGCCTGCAGGGTGGACACTGCTGCTCCCGTGCCGCGGCTCCTCCAGACTCAAACAGCGGTGGTTTTACCGGAGGAGGGGGGGCAGGAGGCGCGAGCTGATCTTCACCTGGTTCGGTAACGGGACGGTGAAATCAGAGAGGGAGGGGGGGCGGCTCAGCTACGGGAACGACGGCCTGCTGATCCACGACCTGCAGCCAGAGGACGCCGGAGAGTACCTGTGCAATGGACACCTGCAGGCCAGACTCACCGTCCTCACAGGTGAGCTCACCTTAGAGCGGGATCTTTAAATTCAGAGTGAAAAAGCAAATAAAGTAGCAGTTAAAAAAATAATCTTTTTAAAAACGATTTCTTGTTTTCACTCCCTCACAATGATAGACTTCCTCTCCAAAAGTTCATGAAAGGTCTCAAATAAATGACCACATGCTATTTTAATACCTTAAAACTCATTTATTCAGCTTCTATATAGAACTTTATCATTTTAATGACTATTATAATTATTTATTTATTGTACCACTTTTTTTTTTACCATACTTTATTATTAAGTAGTCTGATGTTTGATATAGTTTTTTTTTTTTTTTTTTTTTTTTTTTATCTTTTTACACTTGATCATTTTAGATTTCCTTTCAATCTTTTAACATGTTTTTTTAATTGATTAATTAATTTAGCTTTTTATTTATCTCTGTCTGATGATTCTTGGTTTTATTTCTTTGTACTTTCTCTTGTTTCTTTTCATCTTGATTTTATCACTTCTTTTAATTTAGCTTAGGCAATATTAACAAATGTTAAGGGCACCGTGGCCTCCAGGGGGCGCCACAAAATTGGGAAAAAATTCATCTTAATATCAAAACTAGTTATTTCTATTTAATCTTAAAATGGAAAAGCTCACACTGATTCAAATGTAAAGCAATGCCCAAATAATATTAATACAAATGGTAATACCAAATAAGTTATTATTTATTCGCTTGTTTACAGGACTTTTATTTTGCAGTAAGGGTATTTATATTATTTTTCAGATTTTTTTGTATTTATTTCGAATTTGTTAAGCATGTAAACTGGGTGAAATGTTTTGTTATGTTATAAATTAAAGACAATGGTAAAAACAATGCTATTCACTTTCTTTTATAAGGGTATGTAAATCGCCGATGTAGGGGGCGCCATATAAAATCCCACCTAGGGAGATCATCACAATTACAGTGGAACAATAGATGGACCTCTGCTGAGCATTTATTTATATACATATGTGTATATATATATATATATATCTATTGTCAATCATTTTCTGTTTCAATGTAAAGCACTTTGAACTGTAAGTGAATTTGTATGAACTGTGTTATATAAATAAAGCTTTATTTATTTATTTATTTGGCTCCCCATTGGAGCAGCAGCTCCTCTTCAAAATACATCAATGACAATTAAAATGCTCTGAAAATTCAGACAGGAAATTAAAGGCAGTTAAAACAGCACCTGACAGTCACAGAGATGGTCTCTTAGATGCCCAAAGATCAGGGTATATGTACATCAATTAATAAATTATAATTTAAAAAATGCTATAAATGAATGATTCCACCTAAGACAGAGCATTTAGACAGAACAAAACTGCAGTTGAAATATTTCTTAAAGATAATTACAGGATTCTGAACGTTACTTTAATCTTTTTAAAAACAGTTTCACTGGTTAAAGTTGTGATCTCTGATGGAGACTATTCCACATTTTCACACCTCTGCGTGACAGCGCTTTGTCCTGCAGTGGTTTATGAGAGATCGTCCTCGCTGTAACATCACCTCTGATTTATTTATTTATGTCTGATCTTTAAGTGCATCCAGAACCGACCAGCATCCTGCGGACCAGCAGACCTGCAACAGCCGAGCCAAAAACAGGTCGGACCTTTCTTTTATTAAAAACCCATTTTTGACTGTTTCCATGGAGACGGTGTCACCTCTGACCGTCTGTGTCCCCTCCTCTACTGTTTGACCTCCAGCTGAGTCCAAGAGGAGGGACAAGAGCCGAGCCGAGGGGGGTGAGTGGATTTAACCACCTCCAGAGTCCAGGGTCTAGACCCTCACCCTGTCCGGGGTCTGGATCCAGAGTCTGGACCATCACTATGTCCACTGTCCAGAGTCTGGACCCTCACCCTGTCCTCCTCTCTCCGTCAGGGCTCCTGGTGGTCTCCGTGGTCTGTCTGGCGTTGATGATCCTCTTCCTGGTGGCTGTTTGTGTCTTACTGAGCAGCGTGAGGTGCAGGAGGGAGAAGAGGTTCACCGGCTCAGGTCTGTGATTAATGAAGAAAAGAGACATTTACAGAAACGTTAAAACTTTAACCATTTGTTTATAAGCAGCATGATTTACCTGAATATTCATTTTTAATCTTCTTTAAAACACAAACATGCATATCTTTTTTACTTTCTTTAATGTGAATAATTACACTACTCATCCTCAGTCTCTTCTTGAACTCTTGTTGATGTTTGGCTGCTCCTGATTGGATGCTACGATTATGAAAACAAGAGAAGAAGAAATTAGGCTAATCTGATTGATCAGTGGACTAGAAAAAGGTTGTCACTTCCTCTACAGCTCAAAATGGAGGTCTAACGTCACTGCTACATTTTTCATGAAGAAAATTATAGATTTGTAACAGGGATCTAAAAATGAAACTTATTTTTTGTTAAAGAGGGAAACACTGCACTTAGTGACTGGATTTTAAACTTTTTGGTAAATTTGACCTGAAGTGCTCCACAGACATAAAGATCTGTTACACAGTTCTGGAGATAATCGATAACAGCTCGGGCTTACAGAGCTGGAGATCTGACAGAGTTTGAAGGGTTAATGGACTAAAGAAAAGCCTCACAGGTGATTTATTTGGATTTTCACCTGTGAGCACACAAGAAATGTGTAACATCCACTTGTCACTGGAAAAATGTAAATTAACTGAAATGGATTAACTTTACTGTCATAAAAATGGAGCTGAATCAATGCTAATGTGGCTAAGGCTGTTCCTGTTGTTGGCACTTTGCATTACGAGAACCAGCGCCCAAGGTTGACTGGACTACGGTGGCCAGGAAGGGAAATTGGCCTACAACGACTCGAAGCAGTTTGATAAGAGAAAAACACCAAAAAACCAAGAACAACAACAGAAGAGCTTCAGGCCTGGAAAGAATCTGGAGCAATTTAGTTTTAGTTCTAGTCTTTTGCCTAAAATATAATATTGTCTCTACTTTCTACATGACCAAATGAGGTCTGATTGGATTGAGGCTCTGTCAAACATTTTAGTTGAGTTTTTATTTGTTGAGTGCTGTGAGAGGCGAACAAAGGCGGCTGATGTGTAGATGTGATCTCTGAAGATGAAGCTCTGTCCATCTTTCTTTCTCCTGCAGCAGCTTTTCAGAGCAGTGAAGAAACGGAGCTGCAGCCGTGGAGGATGTCCATCACACACTTTGGTAACATCATCAGAGCTTCTTATCGTCTTCCTGATGGACCTCAGGTGTGTTTAACCTTAAATAAAGTGTCATCTTTGTCTCTTCAGAGTGTGAGGCTCCTGATGGCTCACCTGGGTCGGAGGAGATGATCCACTACGCCTCTCTGGGCCGGCAGAACTGGAGGGAGAGACCCTGCAGGACGTCACCAGACCAGAACCACCACAAAGTCATTTATTCTTCTGTCATCACCAAACCTGCTGCGGCGCGATAGAACAGCAAAGACACAGTCTGCAATGGTCCTACAGAAGGAAAAAGTCATAAATAAACCAAGTAAAGGATGTTTTTACGGAGCTAAATCCAGGCCAAAAGTGTAATTTGAAGAAAAAAAAGACTGGAAAAAAATTAAAATGTTTGCTCTTGAATATTAAAAAAAATCAATAAAAACTCCAAACTGAATTAAATATAAGTGTAAGAGAGCTTTTTCTCAGTTTAAATATACTTTTGATTCAGCTCTGTAATCATTTTAAACTGTTTTTTCATTCTTTAATCTGAAATATACTTAAACATGTCATTTTTTTCACTTGCAGGATTAATACTTTCAGATTCAAGTCTTTTCTTCTTGTTTCAGATTTCTTTTTTCACTTTCAGGTCTTGTTTTTTCAGTTTCAAACTTTTGGTTTTGTTCAGGCGTGGGGTGGGGGGTGGGGGGGTGGGGCGGCCTCAACTGAGAAGGCGTTGGGATTGTGAGTGACAGCAGAGCAAAGCAGATGATGATGCCTTCAGGAAACGTGGGAACTTTGACTTTCTCGACACTGTATTCTCTGCATACCTGTAAATAAAGTGATGCTAAGGACAAAGATACCTTTCACAAGCAGTTATAGGCAACTCTTGGTATTTACTGAAATATAAAAACTTGGGAAACATGCAGGTGCAGGCACAGGAAAGACATGCTCTTAATATATATACATTTTTTATTTGAAAAGGTGGTTTACATTTCACAGAATTTAATGACAATATAAAAACATCAGTGCAGCACAGTGGAAATAAGAACAGTGGATGTAACATATTTTTAATAAGAAGCTTCAACTTAAGATTTTTTAAAACCATCTGAGAAACAGTAACACCTTTCACATTCATTGGTTCAGTATTTGTGTTTGTTCAGTCAGGGTAATCAATTGCACAAGTCTGTTTTTAGTGATCTCCTAGAAGTAAAAACAGTTTGACCAGAACTCCAGTGTGATCATTTCTGTTCGGTTTCTGTGCACCTGTTATCACCAGGTGGAGTTTGTAATCGTGGAAGCTCAACCCAAATTTCGGATGTCCCGTCGTGTTGCATTGTGGAGCATTGCGCACCTTCTGTCCACACTGCAGCCATTAAAGATGTATTTCCCTCTTAAACAGTGCTTTAGCTTTAAAAGCACACACTAACATTTCTTTTGTTTTCATTTCTTGCCTCACTCCACAGACATTCACCTCACTGAGTGTGAATGTTTGTCTTTATATGTGGTCCTGTGATTGGCAGGGGCTGTTCAGGGGTGAATCCGCCTCTCGCCCAATGTCGGCTGGGATAGGCTCCACCCCCTGTGACCCCAAAAGGATGGCTGTTTAACTTAAAGTGCATGAATCTACCTGAAAACATTAATAACAGTTTTCATTCCAGGAAGGCAGGGCTGTGATTGGCTGAAAGAGTTCCTGTTAAATACCCTTTAATGCAATTTTAAGTGCATTTTTAAAATAGAATTGCAAATAAGCATGAAATATGCTTTCAAACGCTGATATGAGATGTTTTTGCTTGATAGAGTTTTTGTTCCTTTAGGGTAAATCATTTGTAAAATTACTCATTAAATTAAGAATATCCAACAAGTTGCAACACTCAGGCCCTCTTGAGATAAAAAATTAAAGCGTTGTCATGTTGGATGTTTGTGTGAAGTTTGATGAATATCCCTAAAAAACTTTCTGAGGTATTTCACAACAAAGAAAGTGCCGATCCAGACGGATGGACAGCCTGAACCTGTGCCTGCGGCCTCAGCTGTCCCGGCTTGGACAAGTCTAAGAGTTTTCATAAAAAAACAGATTTTATGGTACAAATGAGAAGAGGGAAGTTTGATCAGCTTATATCTACAAGACTGCCCCGATTTCGAGCTCAAATCTGTTCATTTAAGAGGAGAGACCTAAAAACAAAACACCTGCCGACTCATTTCTGCCCTCTACGGAGACATAACAGGAAGTGTTGAAACAGAAAGTCAATTTAAAAGATCTTTGAAGACTGACATTCGATATGAGAGCTGGTATCAGTGTAAAAAACAAGATTATATAAAATAAATCAGCGGTGATTTGAACAATTTGGGTTTTTCCAACCAACGGTGGAGTAGATGACGTCCTCTCTGACCAATCCTGAGCCTTGTCCTTGGTTAGAGGGGCGGGGCCTGGGTTCGTGCTTCAGGCTGGAGTAGTGCACAGACATATCCTGCAGAGACAGAAGAAACATCATGTTGATGCACTGGGCACCACTGGACTACGCTGGACAAACGGGCCCCGAATTCATCATAGTTGGTCAGCACATAATCGACACACAGAGGAGCCCAAAGTGCTTCCACACGGATCTCCTCACATGTTTCAGAGTCACTATTGTCCTTTATTTCCTCAAGGTGTCTTTTGTCTGTGTCCAGCAGACAAGATGAAGCTGATGTTGTTGTTGAGGTCAAGAGAGCACTGGCCCCTCGAATGTGGACTGAATGAGGTGACACCCCTGACCTCTAGTGTGAGAAGGTCATAGCAGTGTTAATTTTGTTGACTAATTATTTTCATCATAGTTTTTGTCAACAACCTTTTTCCCCTGACGAAAACTAGACAGTAACTCATAAAAACAAGTGCGCATGGACAAAAACTCAAACTAAATTAACTGACATTTTCATCAACAAATAAAAACTAGACTAAAATGTTTGACAGAGACTTAATCCAATCAGACCTAATGTGGTCATGTAGAAAGTAGGGACAAGTTAGGAATATATCCAATCACAGCTACTTTGGTTGTGTGGAAAGGTTGGATGAGTTAAGAGGGACATCCAGTCACAGCTGCCTTAGCTTGGTGGTGGTGGGATAAGTTGTGGAGCGATCCAATCAGAGCTCCTCTCTTTATGAATTGATATATTCATGTAGAGCAGGTTCACTGTTTGTTGTCAGTTCTGGTATTGTAACTGAGATGCTCTGCCAGGTAGCCTAAATAAAGGTGACTGCATTTCACACAAAAGTTCAATTTGTTTCTGTTCATTTATACATTCAGACTTTACTAGCATTCAATAAAGGGTTATTAGATGTTTGATTTTATCCAAGTGTAAAACATGACTTCAGAAATTCAAGGAAACATCAAAAATGCCTTACCCTTTACACTTCATATTTTAGTCGACTACATTTACAGCAGATTTCATCGACTAGAATGTTGAGAAATTTCATCAACTAAAAGTAGACTAAAACTAACCCAATTTAGATGACTAAATTATAACTCAAACTAAAAGATATTTTAGGAAAAAGGTGATAAAACTGAATTAAAAAGTGCTGTCAGAATTAACACTGCATTGCTCCAGACGCCCTGAAATGCTGTTGAGTTTACTTTCACTTCGAGTGTGAATTTCGACTCCAATGCTTGCATTGATATTCAGATATTGAGTATAATGTGACAGCCCTAAGTGTCAAATACCAAAAGAACTCCAACAAAGATTCTGGTGCTTTATTTTAGTTGCAGCCTCTGAATGTCTGAGCCTTCTCTGCTTTGACGACAAGAGTAAACACTATTTCTATTTAAAAGCTCTTTTTGTTCTGACTGTTTCAAGCTTCAGCATCATTGTTGGAAAAAAGACGCCCAGCCCTACATTTAGGATTTGAAAAAAGAAACAGTCACCTGAAGAAGGAAAACGAGCTCCTGTTTTATTTCTGAGTAAAACAGTTTTTAAATGTTTATGTTTGGATTAAATGATTTGTAACATAAAGTGATAAAAAGAAAAAGAGGGTTTATAGATCGGGGCTGTTTTTTTAAAGCAGGTTATGGCACCTGAGGATCTACTGACCTCTGTGACCTTTGGACTCTCGTTGTTTCTGCAGCAGCAAACAGTCGGTTTACCTGCAGGGAGGAGTTTACCGTCAGTGTGATCGTTAAGGAGAGACTTAATGAGGACAAAGGTCAGAGATAAGGCCGATTTTAGCTCATGTCACACTTGATTTTAATCAAGGTTACAGAAATACTATAAACTCTGACTCTGCTGTGGAGTCTTGACATAAAAAAACTGTAAAAACATCAGAAAATATCTGTGAAGGGGACAGAAAACAGGAAGAAATTATGAAAATTATTAAAAACAACAAAGCAACAAATAAAAAAACACAACAAAAATAAAACAACCAGCTAATCACAACGCAGAACATCACATCAGAAAGGCAACAACAATTAGAAAACCTAAGAAATCAAAAGCAAAACGAATCAAAAACCTAACAACGAAACAAAAAGCAAAACGAATCAAAAACAAAAACAATAGAAACAGAAACTACATAGAACATGAAATAAAAACAAAACACAGAAAAACACAGTGAAAAAGAAAAAATCACAAACACTTCAACAAATTAGAAACAACCAAAAAATGAAACACAAAATGACACAAATCAAATATAAAAGTACAACAATAAAAAAGAAAATAAAAAGAACAACAAATGAAAAAAAAGAGAAACAAAGAATAACACCAATCTCAAAACAAAAACAGAATGAAACAACAACAAAAAAAACACAAGAAATAAAAATTTCAAAAACACAACAAAAATAAAAAAAAACAATATTCAGACAAAAAAACATAAAAGCATAAGGCAACAATAAAAAACACATTACATCAAAAAATCAAAACCAAACAAAAATCCAACAACCAAGAAAACACAACACAACAAATAAAAACACAACACAAATATCAACACAAAAATCATAAAAAAAAACAACAAAGGACCAAAACAAGGCAACAGCTATTCAAAAATCAATAAATCAAAAAGAAAATTAATAAAAGCGGAATAACAAACAAAATTTGAACAATTCAAAAACAACAATTAATTGTTAAGAACAATTAATAAAAACACTACAATCATAATCACAATAAATAAATCATCAACAAATGAAATACATAAAAAACCCAAAATAAACAAAAAAACAACAATAAAAAACAATTGGCAAAAAAATGCAACAAATAAAAACAAATAAAAAAGTATCAACAAATCAAAAACATGCTCAGATAATATAAAATGCTTCTGTTAAAAACCACAACAGCAAAAGAAAAAAGTGAAAGTTCTAAAAAATCTCAACAACAAAAGAGAAACACGTTAACAATAAATAATTACCAAAAAACAAAATAAATAAAAAATGCCACAAATGGGGGCACAACAATCAAAAATCAATGACAAATTGATAAACAGAAACAACAAATCAATAAAGATACAGCAACAGTAAAACATAAATCATTACTCTGTGGTTTTGTGTCAGTTTGCCTGTTTTAATCAGTTAGTGGTACTTCATTTCATCATTTTGTTTGCATTATTTGTTTTAAATCTAAATTTGGGTGTTTTTTTTTAAATAAATTGTCATCATGTTGTGCACTTCAGGGCCACGGTACTAAACTGAGATTACACAGAAACCTACTTTAGAGATGGTTTGTTTAACCCTTGAGGCACCCAAAAAAATGAATACATACTGAAGTATAAACCAAACGGTTCCTCTCATGAAAGAGTAATAAAAATGTTAAATCTTTTTTTTAATGGATATATAGCCATGGATATATAGTATTTCATTATTTTTTATGTTTGATGTGTTTTTATGCACTTTTTGTTATAAAAACTCCTGTAAATATGCAATTTTTGAAAAATAAGTTGCAAAGTGGAATTTTTGGGGTGAGGTTATAACAGCTTTGACCAGGTCAATAACTGATAACAAAACTGATTTTGATTCATTATTTGTTTTTGGAGCAAACAGAGTTTATTAAAAAAAGATTAAAATTAAAATCCCTTGTATACCAAGGTACTTGTACTTGAAACACACTTGAAACACAAACACACACACACAAAACCCTTGCCAAGTATCATATAATTTGCATTTTAACTGACCGAGATACTGAAATTTACAAAAAAGAAAAAAAGCTAAAGGTGCCAGTTTGGCTCCCAAGGTGCCTGAAGGGTTAATCATGGCTCCTGCTCTGGCGTTGAGTCTTTAAAATAAAATCCTTCACGACATGAAGGTGAACGGGTTTATTCCACCTCCCCCGGGACAAACGACATGAAACCAGGTCATGAAAGAGGCCCAGCCCTGACCCAGCACAGGCTGTGATTCCGGGAAGTAGACTCCCCCCTCAGTAAGAGAAAGTGAAAGTAAAGCGCAGCTGTCAGAGTGGGAGGCAGCCGTGACTTTGACCTCCTTATTTTCTGCTTTTGGAGGAGAAAAGCGGCTCCGAGCTCTCAGGGACGAGAGGGGGAGTTTTCTATCGGAGAAAGAGTCGACTGCAGCCCTCCTCGGACCAGCATGCCCGACACCCGCCTGTGCCTGGAGGCCCTGTCGGCCCTGTCCGGCTGTAACGTGGAGCAGACGGAGGACTCGGCCCCGCTCACCCCGCAGGACTTCGTCAACGTGGTGGCCCTGAGGGAGTTTTACAAGCAGGAGGGCTTCAAGGAGCTGGAGTACCCCAGCATAGGGACGCTGTCTCTGCAGGACGACGGGGACCTTTACAGCGCCCCCCTGGCCCTGGGCGAAGGGCCCTCCACAGCCGGGCCCACCATGAGGATCAACCCCAAGGACTTCTTCCACCCGCAGTACGACTACGACTTCACCAACATCAAGGTGAGAGGTCAAAGGTGATCTGATTCATGCGCACTGACTGTGTTTCTCCTTTAAATGTGAGAAACATCATCACCGTGTGGAGAGAGGAGTGGGACAGGAAGTGGTCGGGGGGGGAGGGCGGAGGGGTGGGCATGTCCGTCTCTGCCGCAGAGGAGGTGAAACCTTTATGTAACAGATGTCCCACATTTAGAGCTGTGTCACTGCCCTTTGCTTTAAGGGTGGAAGTACTCCAACACCCAGAATGCACTGGGCTCAGTCATCTTTAACCCTTTGACTTCCTCATTAAGAAATATATTTGCAAAACAAATATCTGGTGGTGAAATTGTGTTCCTGCCTCTTCATTTAGCAACATTTCAGGTTTTATTTTTCAGATCAACCAATCAGGAAGCAGATATGCAGGTCAGCTTGCAGGTTGCCTTATCTGTTCAGGGTTATTCTGGGCATGGATTGATTTCTTTAATTTCTTCAAAAAACATTTTTCCCATATAAAGACATCCCAGAGCAGAATTTGTTAAAATAACCTATAACCTCGCTCTTCCTTTGTGAGTTTTCTGAGGAGCTGTGCAGCACAGAGTCACAATGATATTTACGCATAGCAGCACTACCCAGTGGATATAATTAGTGTTACATACGCCATTCAAAGAGGTGAGTGAGGATAAAAAGGCAAAGACAGGTTTACAGAGTTTTAAATACAGCAATATGGCGGCAAAAAAGTCAACCATGCGGTCACAGTGCCAGTCAAAGCGTTTAAGGCCACTCTTTTTCTTTTTCTTTTTCATCTCAAACTTAAAAAGGGAAAAAAAACAGCTGTATATGTCCAACAACTAAACTTATACATGTGAATAAACACACATATATGTCCCACAACACCCTGTTTGAGAAGGGACAGAATGAAGCTAAGAGCTTATCTAGTCCTGCCCCTTCCTTACAAATCAGTTCCATTACGGAAACAAAAACATAACAACAATGATAATAATAATAATTATTATTATTAATTAATAATTCACAAGCACCTCAGAAAAATAATGTTTATATAAAATATATATCTATACAGATCTACACATCATGTACATATTATATAAAGTATATACACATATTTACATATCATCTGTAATGTTTGTATAAATACTTATTTAAAGGCAAACTTCTGTATTCATAATCCTATATCTCATAATTAAGTATATGCAAACAATAAGCTTCTCCACAAAATATCTGTTTTAAAATAAAATTTTATGTTATTTACTAGAATTAATTGCATATGTTAATATTGATCAGTGTTAATATATAAACTTAAAATTAATTATATGGTAACAAATTATTCAGGTATAAAACCAAGTTATCTCCCCGGCCATTGAATGTGATGAGTGTTTTCAGGGCTGAAAACAAACTTCAAAATCATGAAATCAAACTTTCTGAGCACTTAAAAATAAATAAATGTAAATGTAAAGGTTTCAGGTGCTGGAGGTGGATGTGATATGTAACTGTGCCAAAATAAGCTTACTGGCCAGTTTATTAGGTACACTTTGGTAGCACCAGTGTTGGACCTCCTTTTTCCTTAATGGCACAAATTCAACAAGGGTGATACTCAAAGATTCTGGTCTGTGTTGACATGATAGTGTCAAAAGATTTGTTGGCTGCACATTCCGATGCCGATCTCCTGTTCTGACTCAGGCTACTGTTGCTTCTTAATTTTTGCCGGCAGGTAAGTCTGAAAACTGGCCGTCATTGGTTCTCGTGTGCCTCACTTTAATAACTGCTTGATTAGACTTGTGAGGTGGCTGACCTTGCAGATTCAGCTGACCCGGGACTAAAAACAGTTCTCTCCACTGTCCAGCTGCATTTAAGGCAGCCGAAGGCCCCTTTTGTTTTGCCCCGTAGGTACTTTGGTTGTTGTTGTTGTAAATAGGTTAATTGTTAAAAAAAAAAAAAAAAAGCTACCAATTCCTCCAATTAAACATTGAGATTGTCTTCAGTGGGATCTTGGGATTTGGTGGATTTGTGGTGTTCACGTTGTGTCTTTGACATCCCTGAACAATTTTTTAGTCTGAGAAAAAAAGTCTGGAATATGAGAAAAAGGATTCTCAGTTTAAAGTAATTTGTAGAAATCTGATTAAAATATTAGAATTCTGAATTTAATCTGAAAATTATGATTTATGTCTCAGAATTTTCCCTTTTAATTTCAAAATTCTGACTTTTTGTTTCAGAAATATAAATTTGCTTTCAGCATTCTCATCTTTTGAAAATTTTATTGATTTATATCTCAGAATTCTGGCTTTAGTCTGAGGATTCTGGAAATAATCTCAGAATTCTGGCTTTATTCTGGCCAGCATGCAAGTAAACATTGGTACAAGGCTATTTGTCTGCTTGGTGGCAAGGTAACTCAAAAACTGACCGAAGAATTCTGATGAAATTTCCAGTGAATCGTCAGAAATGCAAATGTACATTACGTAGGTCCACGCAAAACTACAGTTCAGTTTAATCCGGATCAAGATCCAGATCTGATGCTTGGAAAACAAAAATCGGTCACTTCTAAAACATGTTCCTGGCACCAGTTTTGGACAGACTCCTTTTCGCTTTTGTAAAAAACTTCTCCTGCGGTTTCTGTAACGCCACATGAATTGTGGAATCTGTTATGGACCAATTTTAAGTAGGCCAACAAAACAAAGCACTCCCAGTGTTTGAGCTAAGCTAATTAGCGGTGGGCGAGCTATGCACAGTCAAAACATTGGAGTCTATCTGTCATGGACTCTGGAGTGAGGACAGACAGGAAAACAAAAAAAATGTTTGTGTATCTCTTTAGAGGATGGATCAACTTTGCAAGATTGGGCAAAATTTGACATCTTCACGTTTTTATCTGTCAGTCATGAGTACTTTATAGATTTAAATACTCTTAATAATATGAAGAATATTCTGGGGTACTGACTGTCGAGATGGGGCCAGATGTGGAGAACAGGGCCCTCTCCAAAAATCACTCCGATATCAAATGTGAATTGTTTCAGTGTTTTAAGGGTAGTCTAAGGTTTAACTGTTTCACCCTCAGACCCCAACAAGTGAGACAAACATCTCTAGAGATGTTCAGAAAACGTTGTCCTTAAATTAAAATATTTTTGAAGAGTATATCGCTAAGAAAAGCTTTCAGTGAAGTATGTGTTTAAATTAAACATGACTAAAATTTCCAGATAATTTGACTGAGCTAACTCAAACCTTCTGACAGTGTTAATTTTGTTGACTAATTCTTTTTATCATAGTTTTTATCAACAACCTTTTTTCCCCTTACAAAAACTAGACAGTAACTAATAAAAACAAGTGCACATGGACAAAAACTAAAACTAAATTAAATGACATTTTTTTCAACGGATAAAAACTAGACTAAAGTGTTTGACAGAGACTTAATCCAATCAGATCTAATTTAATTTAAGTTAACAATATATCCAATCACAGCGACTTTGGTTGTGTGGAAAGGTTGGATGAGTTAAGAGGGACATCCAATCACAACTGCCTTAGCTTGGTGGTTGTGGGATAAGTTGGGGAGCGATCCAATTTACAGTAGATTTCATCGACCTAAATGTTGTGAAATTTCATCAACTAAAACTAGACTAAAATCAAACATTTTAGATGACTGAATTATGACTAAACTAAAAGATATTTTAGACAAAAGACTATAACTAAACTAAAACTAAAACATGCTGTCAAAATTAACACTGCCTTCTTTCTCCCCAGGACGGCAACACTATGTTCAAGCGCGGGGACGAGCAGTACGTCCGGCCCTGCGGGTGGAACCGTGCAGCCCTGCGGGTCACCCAGAAGTATGAGGGCGGCGACTCCTGGCTGGGGACTGGTAAAAATGCCTGGCCGGTCTCGTACCACGGATACAACATGGACGGCTCCCTCGGCATCATCTGTACCCGCAAAGGGGACCCCTCGGACGACCCTCAGTTCCTCGATGCTGCAGCTGCCTCCATGGTTCAGCCTGAGACCAAGGGCCGCGGGGTGTACTCCACGCCCGACATCAAGATGGCTGAGAAGTACTGCAAGAAGTTCAAGTCCAAAGTGGATGGGAAGACGTACAATGTGCTCCTCCAGAACCGCATCAACCCGTCCAAGAGGGAGAAGTGCCAGAGAGAAGGTGTGTGGTTGGTTTACGTCCCTGAGGACATGAACCATCTCCAAACCAGAGGAATCGTGCAGGAGTCCATCAGACCATACGGGCTGCTGCTCAAGCAGGTCTGAGATGACCCACCATAGATGCCACATTCACAGAGTTTGTATGTCAACATCTGCGCCATATTGGACGGATCAAAACCGCCATGTAAACCAAAATAAGCTGACGGGGAACAGTCTTCAGCTCCTTAGGGCCAGCTCTAACATTAGTCACACTCATACTGATCGGCATGTAGCTACGAAAAATACTAAACATTGATTTATTTCTGGATTTTTAGGCTTGAATTTAAAACAAACATTAGAGCAAATCATACACATCAAATATTCACGAATTTTTAAAAGAGCAAACATTTTTTTGGTTTCGGATCATGACATCCTGGGATATGTCAAAGATCAGCAGCAACACTAATTTTAATGAATTATGACTTTTTGTGCCATATACTCACTCATTTTCATCTGTTTTAATGGCTCCACCTGGTGTAAGCAGTAAAAATGATAAAGTCCAAGGCAAAAGCTCAGATTGACCTCTGATCAAATAAAAAGCATGTTTTATGCTTTAATGGAAGGAAGAACAAAATTTGCAGTTTGAATGAGCTTCAATGGGGCGTTTATTGCCCTCAACAGTCTGAGTGTCACACTTGTTTGTACTTAGGGTATTTTAGACTTACTGCAGGAGCTGAGCCAGAAATACGATCGAGCAAAAGCACACAGGCTTGACAAAATTCATGCCATATGCATAGACGCTGCCAAAATCATCAAGAAATGAAGAATCAAAAGTGCGTAAAATGTTCACAATAGGTTGAATAAACTGACTTTGATGAAACGGGTTATTATGGGGTGATTTATGTTCATATCAGTAATCATGATGACCATTGTTGAGACAAGAAATCAAGGTCAAAATAGTAAAGTCAAAGGTTGAGACAGTGACGGATTTCTTTAATCTTTGCTAAGTGATAGATAAAACAGGAACAATATCAGTCGCTGATGTATCAATATCAGCAGTAGTCATAACTAGCCTGCAGAGCAGCTGGATCCACCTGAATTAACGTCAGTAATCAGGTGGGTCCATCTCACCAAGCCTGACAACTGCCCTCAGCCTAAAGTGGGACGGCCCTATCAGAGTCCTCTAGAACAGGAAGAGGCGGAGCTACAAGTGAACATTCAGCCTTCGCATTATAGGCCGTTTCATCAAACTCAGTTAAGTGTTCATATTTTTCAGTTTTCCCAGAAAAGCAACTGTTCCTTGTCAGCTTATCGCCTTGTAGGGCGTGTTTATCCGATATGGCGCCCTTGGTCAACCCAATCAGTCAACACGGCGTCCATCTGTGTCTATGTAACGTAGTAAGTAAGTTCTGATTATCCTAACAGAAATGACTCACCTACTTTCACTGCCTACTGAAAACCTCATATGTGAATCCAGAGCCGGCCCTACCCAATATGACACTCTACGCGAGATTTTAAGTGGCCCCCCCTCCATCGACAGTTTACATACGATTACAAAAGAATTCAAATTGCATTGCTTCTACCATTATTTTAATTTATAAGATAACTTGTCACACAGTTTACATGCTTAACAAATCAGAAATAAATAAAAAATACATGAAATTCAATAAAAATACCCTTACCACAAAATAAAAAATCCTGTAAATAAGTGAATAAATAATAATAATAGTATTTAATTATGAATACAACAATCAAGATCAAACAATTTAAATAACCATAAAGTTTGCACACAAGCTAAATTTACACTATGCAATAACTGTGTACAAAAACTAAACAAAATAACTATACAGACTTATTTGGTATCTTTATTTGTAGTTATATTAATTGGGCATTTCTTTACATTTGAATCAATGTGATCTTTTCCATTTAAGAGTTAACAGTAATAACTACCTATAATATGATCATACTGAAGATGACTTTTTTCCCAGTTTTGTTGCACTCCCGGGAGGCCACGGCGCCCTTAACATTTGCCTATATTGCCTAATGGGCCAGCCGGCTCTGCGTGAAGTGTTTTAAAGACAATCTGGTATTTTTGATCAGGATTTGATGGTAAATGAAAACTAGTGAATCCTCATGAGGCATTTTTGTGACTGTCAAGCTCTGTTTTTCCAGATCCGAAGCTATGAAGGTGAACTTAAACCTTTTTAAACAAGTGTTGCCAACATCACTGTTATTTTGGTAATCAAACCTGGTGTTACAAAAGTGGTCTTCAGTGTTGGAACAAATATCTGCACGAGCCAAAGATAAATCAGTTTTGCACAAATTAAGCAAATGTTTGCTTTAAACCAGCTCCCCTGCTTCCTGTGCCCTATACTGCAAAGCTCAAAATGAACAACAACAGCGTTATCTCTGTTTCCAATATTGCTTTTTATCCTCGCAGATGTGGGGAGATTGATGCTATGACCACGTGGAAGTATTTTACATAAATTATTTTAAAAAGCGTTACGTTCAATTAGTGCTCATGTTTTTGCCCCCCCTTACCTCGCATCAATACATACTTGAAAAAAAGCACTAACTAACCACTTTATTAGGTACACCTTGCTAGTACCAGGCCAGACCAGCATTGCCTTAATTTTTGTGGCACAGATTCAGAGTCATTGACCATAAATTTCCCCCAAATTTTCTGTAATATCTGCAAAATGTAAAATATTTGATGATGTTTCACCTCGTCATCACTCAATGCCCGCTTTTAGAAATCTCGAGCAAAATCTTGTTTTTTTTTTATTTACATCTGTTTCTAACAGAAGTAGACTGCAATGATGAAAGGAACTGGTTAATTTTAAGTCGAGCTCTTGACACAAAATAGGGAGTAATATTCTGAGTTAAGCACGAGGGACCTCTTTGCATTAAGTTGCCTTATTTACAGAGCAGTTTCAGTCTAAAACTGCCTCTCATGAAGATCCTGTCAGCTTCAGGGTTTGTGTTTTGACCTGCAGTGTGATGATAAACAGGTAGACGCACAAAAGTGAGCTTTGTCATGCATGCGTGAGTCTTGTCTTTCTTCTTCTTATACGTCAGGGATGTATCTTAATGCTGCCATCTAGTGGTGAACACTGGGACTTATATTAACGAAGGACTGCATCAAATTAAACTGTTTCTTTAGGTTCTTGTTAAGAAACAAAACTCTGATCCCGATTCCTTCTTTTCATCTTTGTAGGAGAGGAAAAATGAGAATTCCTGTGCTGCTGTGTCAAAGTTTTTTGTGTGATTTTAGCTCCACTAGGAAGGATGATTTATTCTAGAGAATGAAACTTTTGTTCTTAAATTTGATATCTTTTCTGTCTCATGTTGTACTCATTCTTCTTGATTTTTGTAGTCCTCTGGTCACTGGACTACAAGTACCACCGGTGCAGGAAATATGTCTGTAATGCACAAATATGGAATCAGTCTTTCTGCTGTGTTTGATTAATAAAGTTATATTAACTGAGACCGGTGTGAAGGAACTCTTTAGTGGAATATCAAAGATAAGAGGCCCAAAGTGTGCAGAGAAAATGTCCCCCACACCATCAAACCAGCAGCAGCAGCAGCAGCCTGAACCGCTGATCCAAGGCAGGATGGATCCATGCCTTATGATGTTCACACCAAAGTCTGAGCCTACATCTGAATGTGGAGCAGAGATCCAGACTCATCAGACCAGTCTTCTGTCGCTCAATGTATGATCCATTCTGTTCTCATTATAACAACCAACTGATCTCTGCTTTACTAAAGCCCAGAAACAAAACATTAGTAGTGGGGTGACTAAGCTCCTAGTATACCATCTGACTTTAAAAACTATAACACGGCTGACAGGTTATACGATAAACAAGAGGATTTATAAAATGTTTTTAACCTCTTGTTCCAAATGGCAACATTCAAACATGGGAACTTTGGGCAGAGCCATACCATGGGAACAAGTGATTAAGTTATGTCTAAAACAACAATAGACACCTTTTTAAGAGCTTTTCAGTTGAACAAAATATATCATTTTTTGTCAACAAGACAAATTTTATGTCTGGGGGGATTTTCTGAGTTGGATGCCTGTTGTTTCTGTGTGACAGAATCTGAGTCAGTGGGACATCTCTTTTGGTTTATCCCAGTTGTGTCTATTTTTTGGAGGTTCGAAGGATGTGTATTGCAATGACATTATGTTTCAGGACAGATTTTCTCTCTGTGATACTGGGGGAGTAAGTAAATGGAGGGTTTGATACAGGCCTGTAGTTGGATAATGTTCCCGAATCTAGGGTAGGTTTTTTAAGAAGGGGTTTGATTACAGCTACTTTAAAGGATTGTAGCTTTAATATTTGGATTCCTTGACTATCAATCACTTTAAAATGTTTATTAAACGTTACTTTATCTTAGAGGCATGTATTTTGAGGACAAAGGACAACAATGAAAAATATTTAGAGGGGTGGAAAAGTTTATTGAAGTAGATATTAAGTTTGCTTTTTATTTTAGGTTGTAAAACGTGATGATGAAGTTCACAATCACATGAGTGTTTTTATTATGATTTGTGTTCGTTTTTATTTCCACTCTAAGTCTGTGTTGTGTGATTTGTGATGTTCTTATGTGATGTGTTTTTGTCTTTTTTGTCTTAAAGCCACTTGCAGCCGTAGTTTCCTGTTCTGGGCTGACAGGAGTGGCACCTGGTGCGGTCTTCTGCTGCTGTAGTCCGTCATGTGGCATGTTCAGATATGGTCTACTGCAGACCTTGGCTGTAACGAGTGGTTATTTAAGTCACTGTTGTCTTTCTATCATCTCCAATCTCTGGACACTTTCTCTTTTCAGACCGTTCTCTGTAAACCCTAGAGATGTTTTACGGTCACTTAAACCCCGTTCTTCGATATCCTGACGCTTGGTTTGAACCTGACTGCACTGACTTGCTGCTGTGTCATTGGCTGATTAGCTTTGTGTGTTGAAAAGAGTTTAAATTGTAAAGATGACCTGAGCGAAGGAGGAGACCAGCGATGAAGACGAGGCAGGAGGTGAGTGAAGCTAGAAGGAGGTAGATCCCCAAACTCCAACATGGCTGCCCCGCGGCCTCCCCGTCTGCTCCTGTGGAAACAGAGAAAACCGGATGGGCCACAGAAGGTCTACAGCGCCAGAGAGAGAGGGTACGGGTACGGGTCGCTTGGCCAAGTCTCCAGAAGACTTTTCTTCTCTTTTGAGGTATATTTTTACTTTTATTAACCTTCATTTAAACAGTTCTCAGTTTCTACACTGAGATGAGGATGTCCAACAAAAAGGTTCCACACTGTATTAAATTTTTCCTCTGTGTGGATAAAACTGACAGTCTGGCCCCTGGAGCCCTTTTTTGCCCCATTGACTCTGATTTAAACCACTTTTTTCATTCTGCTGTCACTGCAATACAGAAATATAAAATCATGTTAATTCCTCTGTAGCCCTGCCTCTCAGCAGCAAAAAAACTGCACACACAAAAAATCGCAGTGAGATAACAACATTTTTCATGTTTGCAGAGAGGCATTGTGGGAAACTATTACCTTTATTAAAGTGATAGGATATAACAGCAACTGTAGGCCACTGGAAAAAATGATTTCAACTAGCTGAAACTTTCAGTTGGTGCTAATCACTGACGTCTGACTGATACATTTTTACTTTGCTTTCATCAAATAGAAAAATATTTTTTTGTAAAAAAAAACCAAAAAAAAGTTTAATTATGTGAATAAACTGGCATTTCGAGGGTTAACATTGTTAGAATAAATTCATGTTTGCTACACATGATGACTGGAGTTAATGACCAAAAGAAATAAATGTATATGTATATATATGAACAGATTTTTTTCATGTGTAATATTTTTTTTTATTATATCCAATGCCCCCAAAGGGCCTTAAGGGGGGAAGTGTGAGTTTTTTGTATTTTTTGTAATTGCACAAAAAGTAATAATCTATGAAAATCAACGTTGTTGATAATCATTGACTTATCCCAGACTGATAAATCCCAAATAAAAAAATTCATTTTGCTTTCATCAAATAGATTTTTTTTGGGTTTAAAAAAGTTGCATTATGTAAATAAGTGTTATTTAGAGGGTTAACATAATAAAAAAAAATCAATTTCACTGGACATGATGACCAAAATGATAATGAACAAATATATATACGTATATAGTTTTCAATGGAGTTACTGACCAAAAACATGTTTAATATTTCTTATTATGTCAAATGTCCTAAAAGGGCCTTAAGGGGGACAGTGAGAGGTGTTTTTTTTGATTGCACAATTGTAATCAATGTTGGTGATTATCTGTCATATCCGACTGATAATCCCTTCACAGATATTCACTTTGCCTTCATCAAATACAAAATAAGATCTTTTTTTTTTTTTTAAGTTTCATTATTTAAACTAACTGTCATTCAGAGGATTAAAATTAAGAAAATACATTTACGATTGCTGTACATGATGAGGACTAGAGTTAAAGACCATTTAAAAAAAAACATTTCTAAATATATATCTGGTCCTAAAAGAGTCTTAAGGGGGAAAGTGAGAGTTTTTTAAGGAGGATCTAAGGGTTCAGGTGATCCTGTAAGTCAGACCAAGACAATGGAAAAACACTTGAAGCTCTTTTTCCACAGATGGCGAGGGCGAGTTAATGAAATAATAAAAAGAAATGAATAACATCCCTGAGTGAATATTCTAATTCCTTTTTATGGGAATTTAAAGATGCAAAGAAGTCTGAAGTCACTTTGAGGTGTTTTTCTAAGTGAAGAAAACTTGAACAGCAGAATGTTTAAGTGTAAGTCTCACCTTGAAAACTCAGGTGTATCCCTCTGCTGAAGTGAACCTTTCCGTCACCCCGCCCGGAGCAAAAGTACACCCCTGCGTCCTCCTCCTCCACCCAGAGGACCTCCAGGTCCACAGAGCAGTTCCTGACAGCTCCTCTCTGCCTCCGTCTGTCGGCCGCGGCGTGATGATCCACAGCAGGAGTAATTTTGCCAAAGGCAGCAGTGAGCAGGGGCTGCAGCTGGTTGGAGCGCAGCAGGTACCAGGTGACCTCCCCACACGAGGTCAAGGTGCAGCTCAGGGACACGTTCTGACCCGGGACGGCCACCCGGGTGGAGGGGGGGACGGGGGAGGCTGAGGACACGAGAGCTGCCGCACCTGGAGGACAGTGAGGACAATCCTGAAATGTCCTTTACTGACATATGCACTCAGCGTCCACTTTATTAGGTACACCAACCGCTTGTTATGCAAATAGCTGATCAATCAATCACAAGGTAGAAACTCAATGCATTTGGGCGAGTAGACATGGTGAAGACGTCAAAGTGAGCATCAGGATGGAGAAGAAAGGAGGAGGCGTGATCTCAGAAACTATGTTCAATTAAAGAAGCTCTGAAGGCAAAAGAGGGTCTAACCTGGGACCAGCAGGGTGTACCTAATAAAGTGGCCTTCGTGTGTAGCCTATATCGATAATTTGAGGATGGTTGGTGCACCCCAAATAAACAAACCCCTCTCTGGTGTCAATAAATAACCAGCAGAACAGTATTCACCAGATATCAAAGAATGAGCACAAACAGGAAGCTCTAAGTCCTGCACCCTGAAACTCTTTTAAACTCTTTTAAAGTCCTTTAAACTCAACATTAAATCTGAATAACTCACAGAATAAAGCGCAGATCCTGGTGAAAGCTGCCATCATTAATGACAATCTCCTGTGTGATGTTGGAGCTCTACCTGAGGGCTTTATATACGGTGTATGGTCACAGTGTATGGTCTCAGTGTAAGGGGAAACAGTAGGGCTTTTATGGTCAAAAATACCACCTTAAAATGTTTTTAAAAGGAAAAAGGAAGCCTGCGGGACCACAAACACCGCAGCTCTTTAGGTTTCAACTTCAGCATCAGTTTATCAGGAAACTGGAGATCCTGCACTTTCACCTCCCGCCTCAGCCCCTAAGTTTCATTTCTGCGGAAATCTGTCAATTTACCTGCCCGCAGCCCGGGGGAGGATTTCAAAATAAAAGCATAGAGAACTAAACTGGTAATAATGATTGATCCATAGTTCAGCTGCATGTCGTTACATTTTTTGGGCAAAATAAAGCTGTATGTCTAAAAGAATTGCAGGGAAGACCCAAGAATACAGGAAACTATGTTTGTATTTTACAACCTTTTAAATGTTGAGAGACATTTTTATGACAACTTCAACAATTAGATAAAATGTAAAAATTCTGAGATAAAATATTACATCATGAAAAAAAATCTCTATTTTAACTTTGCATAAAATAATAAAAAAGTCATAACAATATGACAAAAAGGGATCATATATGAACAAAACTGTAAGATAAAACGTGATGTTTTAAGAAAAAAATAAAAAATTCAGATAAAAAGTCAGAAAAACAATAAAAATAGGGATCATAATAATACAAAATGATAATACAAAATGCAACAATTAGATAAAATGTTAAAATTATGAGATAAAATATCAAATTATGTGGTAAAATCTGTATTTTTACTTTGCATCAAAAAATTCATAAAAGGGTCAGAACAATTAGAAAACAGGTCAAAACTGTGAAATAAATGTTGCAGCGTTAAGAGAAAAAGGAAATTTGTGATTGTAATTTACAAAAGTCAAAACCATTAGATAATATTTTAAATGCAATCTGGAATTTTAGGAATAAAGTTGAAATCATGAGATGAATGTTGTAATAATGAAAAAACTTGTATATGACAAAATTTTCATGAAATTAAGAATAAAAGTCAAAACTTTGCAATAATGAGGAACAAGTCAAAATCATTGCACACAATACTGATATATTGGGATATGACTTAAATAAATGATGTAAACGTTTGAAATATTATGACTTGACAGTAATAATGAGGAGAAGGGTCGATGGTTAGAAATGTAAACACTGTGGTTAGATAAAAAGTCAAAAGTTTTAAAATATTAAGATTAAAAAAAATCAGAGAAAAAGGGGAAATTTCCATACAAGGTTTGAAAGAAAAGAACAGTATGAGGTAAAAAAAAATCAAGATATTTAGATGAAATATAAATTTAAATTGGTGGAACTCAGATCAACTAAAAACTGTGAAATTAGAAAAAAAAAGTCGTGATATATTATAAATTTATAACTTCCATTATCTAAAAGGTGAAATTTATTTTGAATAATTTAAAGTAATGATGTCTAGAATAATAACCACAACAATGCAGAAATAAATTGGTTAAAGATGAAACATTCAGATTAAGATAACAGAAGAGCATAATAATAATAACAATGATAATAATAATTATTATTATTATTGATATTATTATGAGTATTAGGTCATAATCTCTAGATTAAAAAGCTCCAAAACAGGCTAAAGGGATAATTTTGGTAACAATATGAAAATTAATGCCAAAACTGAGCTTTATAGTCACGCAGTTAGACTTTTATCTTTCAGTAATTTAGACTTTTTATGTATAATTTTTCGTCCTTTTTAAAACTCCTGTGAAATGACCTTTAACCTTCTTCTTATTGTTAGTATTTTGATGATTAATGCTCTAAAGGAGCTTTCATCAAGTTTTCTGAAATAGTCGAGGAAGCGTCACTGGTGCTTTTATTTTGAAGGGCAGAATCGAAACCTAGCTATGGGGATATAAGGCCTGATCCGGACCGGAGTCTTCATCTCACTCTTCATCCGGCGGCAGAGCACGGACAGGGAGGAGAAGAGGACTTGGATAAACTGCCAATCAGCAGACAGCATGAAGACTAACAAACGGCTGAAGTGGTGAGAAAAAAACACATTAATGTTGATTTATTTCTGTTTTATTTCTTTGAGTGAGAGCTTTGTCCACTTTTACCTGCAGTGTTTTAACACGTTTGTCATTTTCTACACCATAAACTGTTTCTATCTTTAAATGTGTCAGCGTTGGACTTTAAGAATATTAAATAATTAAAGTATGTCCACATGATAACCTGCTGCAGACATGCATTTATCATTAATCTGATGTCACATGCACGCGGAGCTGCAGGTAGTTACTCTGCTGCTGCAGTTTCGTTACTCTGGAATCAGAGTAAACGAAACAGACGGTTCAGCCTCTTATCAGGGAGACGAGGAGCTCCAGACAACAGCAGAGGAAAAAACCATCAGGGCCTCACAGCAGAGAAGAGCTCCAGCTGCTTTAACAGGATTTACGCTCTAAATGCTCTTCATTACAAATATAAATTAATTCTTATAATAAAAACATTTTAAAGCCAAGACCAGAATGTTCATGATTTTCAGATTTTATTCTCAGTACAAATGGAATTAAAGAGAAGGTACTCATAAAGGAGGAATTATTTTAGATTTAACCTTTTTATTTTTGTATTTCATTATTTTTGTTTTTTTATTTAATTATTTTTATGTATTTGTTTTTTATAAAATGCTTTGGGGCTGTAATGCTCCAACATTAATGCCAAGAAAGGTCTTTTAACTAGTCGATGAATGGATGAATAGATGGACAGGTGTTTGAGGATGATGGATGGATGGATGACAGATTGAAAGATTAATGGATGAATAGATGGTTGGATGTTTGGAGGTGAGATGGTTAAAAATTGGATGCATAGATGAAAGGATGGATGAGGAGAAGGTCTTTTTTTTTCGTGTGTTGAGTAGGCGGTAAAGTGCTTTTTATTTTTATTTTTTAATCAGGACTTCAAATATCAAGCTGATTTTAAAAAGCGCGGCACTGTTTGACCCAGACCTGATCGGAGATGTTTTAACACTTCCTGTTCCTCCTCCAGGTTCTTCATTCTTCTCCTCTGTTTCCTGGATGGAAGTTTAGTTGGTGAGTAGAAGTTATAAAAACAATCACAGATCCTCAACAACAGAACTAACTAACAAAGAGTCAAATTCTGACCTAGAAACTTTGAACACTGAGACAAAACCCACGGCACAAACAAAAGCAAAGGATGAATACATGACCTTTAACCTCTAAGTTGAGCCTTTTTTATGTTTGAAGCATCCTCGAGGCCGTGAGTGTCCGCCCGGCCATTCAGAACGTCTCCTCCCTTTTAATGTCCATGGTTTTCTTGGAGTATCTGGTAATTTTTCTAATATAATTAAGATAAAAAATTCAAGATGAAAGCCAAAACAGGACAAAGGGCAAATCATGACATAAAAGGCTGTAAACATTTTTAGACAAAATGAAACTCTGTCAGAAAAAGAGGTTTATATAAAAAAAACAAGTGAAGTTATTATGAACAAAGTGTAATATTGAGACATAAAAGTGAAAATTCTGAGATAAAATATAACAAACAAAAAATAATCTCGATTTTAACTTTGCAAAAAAAAATCATAAAAAAGTCACAACAATATGAAAAAGTTAAGAGTGGAAATACATGGTCAGAATTGTATGATAAAATGTAATAAAAAAAAAAGTAAACATTTTCAGATAAAGACATATTTATAAGAAAAACAATTAAAGTAAGGATAGAAAAAAAGCCAAACTGTTCAGCCGTAAGTCATATTATTACAAAATGCAAAAATCAGATAAAATGTGAAACTTTTTAGATAAAATTTCAAATCATGTAATAAAATTTGTTTTTTTTTTACTTTGCATCAAAATCATTAATAAAAAAGTCAGAACAATATGAAACAGGTCAAAACTGTGAATAAATGTTGCAGCATTAAGAGAAAAGGTGAATATTATGAGAGGAAATTTGTGATTTTCAGAAAAAAAGTCAAAATTATGAGATAATAAAACTGATTAAAAATGGTCATAACAGTATGAAGCATGTTAACAGGACATTCTGTCCTAAACTCTCTTACCTCTTCCATCTGTCATTGTCCTCACAGGTTTATTGTCCCCCGCCTCGTCTTGTCCTCTTTGGACCGTCTCCTCCCTTTTTGAGAACCCTCATGGTTCTCCATCTTGACAACAGTGAATCTCTTTTTTTAACTTTAGTTTAATTCTGCAGTAATCCTGATTTTTTAAGACACTGTCCCAGGACGTTTGGGTCGATATAGGTCATTTTGACCTTGTGTTGGTCCGACTGTCTGAGTTAAAAGCACAGCCGAGTCTTCACTTCATGAATCTTTAGGTCAAAGTTGACATTTGAGCAAAGTTTGAAGAAAGTCTCTCCAAGCATCATCGAGTGTTTAAAAGCAGGCTCGTGACTTTGACCCTAAATGTGCCCCTCGTCTTCCAGACTCCTCTTCCCCCCCTGAGTCCATCACTTCGAAGGTGGGGGGCCAGGCAGTTCTTCCCTGCAGCTGGAAGTCCCGCCTGGGGGAGGTGGACTTGCCCGACCACCACATCCAGTGGAGGAACCCTGTCCACACGGTGTTCGAGCAGCGGGGGGCGGAGAGGTTTGAGGCGGAGGGGCTCAGGGGTCGGGTGGAGGTCCCAGAAGACAGGCTGGGGTCTGGGGACTGCTCCCTCATCATCAGCGACACTCAGATCGTGGACACGGGGAGATATGAGAGCTTCATGGTGGTGGACGGGGAGTGGTCGGCCAAAACCAGGGTGTTCATCCACAGCGTCAGGCTCTTGGTGTTCGGTCAGTCCGTGCTTTGTCTTCTTCTTAAACCTTTTTGAAATCTGAGGGTCTACGGGCGGTGGAATAATCACTCAAGCAGGAACACTGATCATTTAATATCTGTCTTCTCAGATCACAAGTCCCGTCACAGTCACGCTCCAGGTGAGGACTTCGTTCTGGAACTTTACACCCAGCACTCCATTAGGGTCGTCTTCCAGGGCAGGTGAGGTGTTTACATTGCAAAACATCCGATATAACCAAGTTTAATGTCCTGCTTTACTATCTGAAAGAGCCATGACAATATATTTAAGTCATATTCACATTACAAATCCAGGCGTGAGAGTTTTAAAGGGACACGCCAACATTTTTTTTTCTTTTCGTGTCTTGAGATTGCACACAGCTAGAAGCTTTAGCTCAAACACTGGGAGTCAAAGGGTAGCGTTAGCCTGCCTCTGCCTACAGTCATCAGATAAACTCTTCAGCAACTCTAAACGGTCCTGTGTGCTTGTCGTCACTTGTTTTTTTACTGCATTATGTTACGTTATCTTCTATCATCATATTACCTTCTTATGTGACGTTAGCGAATGAGTCAAGTCTCTTGAATGACTGTTTTAAGTGAATGATGAGAACCGATTCCCAGTAGTGAGTGAGCCTTTCTTAAATTTACAGGCAATTCACATTTAATAATTGCTCACAAACAAAAGACTCCCAACTGCGAATCAGTTCTCGACATTCACTTAACAGAGCTATTCAAAAGACTCGACTCGTTGGCGAACGTCACATCTCTACCACAAACTACCACGGAAGTAGGTCAGCGAAACAAAGCCTCTGTTTAAGAGTAAAAGAAGATAATATGAAGCTAGTAGAAGATATTTTTACATATGAGATCAGGGTCAGGGTTTGGAAGCAGATGCTGGGTCGGGACTTGGCCATTCACCATTCCCGGTGACATGTCAGCACCCCCAGCAACATCAACCCTACTTCATTCATAGAGGTTCCTGTGCGATAAAGTTTAAAGGTGCAAGGGTGTAAACCCTGTGCCCCAAGGCTCCAGAGGCAAGGGGTCGCCAATCCCTTTCAGTTGTATTACCAACTGCCGTACCCAGCAGCAGTGCCCCAGGAGGTCAGCCTGCATCTCTTCAGCTACCAAACCAACTTCCAAGTATGTTTTGATTGGGACTTGAACCGGCCACCCTCTGGTCCCCAGCTACACTGTTGCTCATATTAAAATGACCAGGATCAAATCAGGTTTTTATTTGAGGGGCCGTTTACATGACAATGAAAACGTCATTGCATTGCATGTTCTCCTTCTGTTTACACGAGAACGGTGCCTGGAATGCCTGAATCTGCAAACTTTTGAAACCAGGATCCAGAGTGAAAAGTTTTGGAAACATTTTGTGTCCGTCTCCGTGTAAATAGGAATCACTGTTTTCAGGGAAAATGATGATGCGCAACGCATGTGCAGTGCTCTTTCAGATAAAGGTTGTGCGCGCACCCAGGAACAACCACAAATCTCCCGTTACACACTCCAGCCCAGTTGGTGGCAGTAATGTGCCTCTAAGTTGGTTCACCAGCCGCCATTAAACAACAAAGAAGAAGAAAAAGAAGGCTCCCAGTCAACATTCTCCTGACATTTGGTGGTTTTGTTGCTGAGCACCACGTCCAGTAGCTGCCCAACTTCGCCGTCTGTCAAAACAAAAAACTCCTGCGTCTTCATGCGTCCACTCGACATTGTTTTTTGTTGTGTTCATCGGGAAGTGTTAGTGCGCAGATGTGTGTTGAAACGCCGCTGTTTGACTACAAACCCACATCGCCAACTACTGGCCTGGCATGCACACCGCAGCATTTTCAGTTGTTCTCGCGGATCTGTCTAAACGCGGAGTGCTTTTGAAAACACAAAGGAAAAACCTTTCTGTCTCTGGTGACAACATTGTCGTGTAAACAGAGCCTTAGAGACTTGCTTCCTGGAGGAAGAGCATTATGGTTATTAAAAACGTTTTCCAGGTCTTTAAAGAAAGAATTCAGAATCTGACTGAGCTCATCGTAGCTCCACAGAGGATGACCTCCTCAGATCTTCAGCATCAAATCTCTTGCTTTATCATCTGTGTGTGTTTTGTTTGGCAGCCCTATTTTGACTTTAGTTTTATTATTTCTCCTCAGGAACAGCTCTGAGTGGACGGAGCTGTGGATGAGGAACAGTAAAGGCAACAAGCGTTTCCAGAAACATCCACTGAAAGAGGAGCTGACAATGCTGAACCTAAGGCACTCAGATGAAGGGTTGTACAAAGTCCTGGACGAGTACGGCCAGGCTGTGAGCACCATGCAGCTCTATGTGGAAGGTAAGGGATCTACTCTACCTCCTGTTGCATCAGCAGGTTGAGTTAGTGGGTAGATATGCACACCTCGGCCTCTTTATTAGGTACACCTTTCCTTGCAAGTACCATGTTGGACCCCCTTTGGCCTTCAGAACTCCTGTCATAGATTCGACATGGTGCTGAAACATTCCTCAGAGATGTTGGTCCATATCTCCATGATAGCATCATACAGTTGCTGCAGATTTGTCAGCAATCCCAAACCATGGCATCCAAAAGGTACTCTATTAGATTGAGATTTGGTGACTATGAAGGCCACTGGAGTACAGTGAACTCATTGTCGTGTAGAAGCTGGATCAGAAGATGGTCCTCTGTGGTCATAAAGGGATGGACATGGTCAGCAACAATACTTAAGTAGGCTGTGGTCTTCTGCTGCTGTAGTCCACCTTCTTCAAGATTGGACGTATTGTGTGTTCAGACATGCATACCTTGGTATGATCAATAAGAGGTTATTTGAGTTACTGTTGCCTTTCTGTCATGTCAAACCATGGTGATCCTCTGACCTCTGACATCAAACAGGCACTCACTGGACATTTTCTCCTTTTTTGGACCACTCTCTGCAAGCCCTAGAGATAGTTGTGGAGTGTCCAGCCCCAACAACCATATTCAGAGTCTCTTAAATGCCCTTTCTACTTTTTACTGATGCTCCTTCTGAGCTTCAGCAGGTCGTCTTGACCATGTCTTCATGCCTAAATGCATTGAGTTGCTGCCATGTGGTTTTCTGGTCAGCTATTATAAACAAGGTATTGAAAAGGTGTACCCAATAAAGTGGCCTGTATTGTTTGGTATTATCTCATACAACCTCTACTATCAACAACAGTCACTCTAACTGATTCCTTTCCTCTCTCGCAGAACCATCCATGTCTCACAAATCCCATCAAATCGAAGAAATGCAAGAACCAACAGGTGAAGGGAAATGACCTTAAGGGTGGTGTAAAAGAAAGTTAGGATCGCTTTTAACCTGAATTAACCCTTCCTATGCCCTCTGTTATCTTTCAGATGATGCCTCAAAAGTTGGCTGTTCAGTTCTTCTCCTGGTGTGTGTTCTCATCAGCAGCTTACAAATTCTTAATCTCTCCTGAAAAACAAAATCCAGAAAACTTTCTTAAACAAATACTTTGCACTTTCACAAACATACAGATTATTCAAGTGTGATTACTGTTGTTCCTGTTCATTAGCTTTGACTACATTTTTAATGAGCCAGGGGAGCTGTTTGTTTGTCTTAACTGGAGGTAAGAACAGAAGAAAGATAGGCTGTTGTAGGTCTAGGGGATTTTTGAATGAGGTTTTGGTTGGTAAGGCCCCGTTTACACGACAACGTTGTCACCAGAATGGGTTTTCCTGTCAATAGTGCTCCGTGTTCACACAGAAACAGTGGTGTTACAATACGCGTCTGTGCACTAACACTTTCCGGTGAAGACGTTTTCAGTTATATTCACCAACAAATGCATCTCGGCTGGTCGAAGTACTGCCGCAGCAAATCCACATTTTGTTGGAGGAGCGATAATAAGCTGAACACATTAAGCAACATACATGTAGCTCGGTGTGCGCAACCTTTATCTGAAAGAGTACTGCACATGGGCCGCGTGTCATCGTTTTCCCTGGCAACACTAATTCCTGTTTACACGGATATGAAAATGTTTTCAAAACTTTTCACTCTGGACCCTGGTTTCAAGTTTGCAGATTCAGACACTCCGGGCACCGTTCTTGTGTAAACGGAAGGTGCAAACATAATGAAAACTGTGTTTTCGTTGTCGTGTAAATGTCCCTAAGCCTCATCACTTGTGATTGTCTCCAAAAACCTCTATTAGCATGACTATTAGCTTGAGCAGGTCACACAAGGAGGACAGATCAACCTACACAGTTAAAATGGGATCTTGTTAACCTACATGCCATGGTATTTACTCTGGTGGTGTACCATGCTATACTGAAGATCACTGTACATACCATGGAAACACTATGGCACCACCGTGATAAACCAGTGAATACTATGGCACTGTACCAAAGTCTGCTCTGGGCTACATCTTTCAACATCTGAGGTACCATGGTACAGACTATAGCCTGCGCCATAGTCCGTACCATGGCACATACACCATATCTGGTTCATCTGGTCACGTCTTGGGTATGTTGTACCATGATGCAGCTTGGTAGCAATCAGGGCCTGTGTCCATGGCGAGTAGTAAATATCACCCAAAAAATATGAACCAAGAGTCGAGATATCAAGTCCTACCACTGATGGAATTCGACCTGGAAATAGCTCTCTTGTAAATACGAGGCAGCTCATTTTCACCTCCGCCATCGTTGTTAACAAGTGGGAGTCTCAGAGAGGAAGAGGTGACATCAACTCCACTCAGAAGTTGAACCTTCTCCAACTGAGAATGTTAGACCATCCTGGTCCTGAACTGAAAATGTACGCTGCCAGCAGAAAAAAAAAAAAAACCTCGGCCCATGGATGCAGGTCCTGAAGGTTTTATGTTATTTTCATAGATGTGATATGCATACCATGTTACCTCATAGGTGTGAACCACCGATATTTTACACTAAGTTTGTGGCTCTTTTTCCATTTTAATTCAAAGTAGACTATTGAATACTCATTTAAATTAATTTAGACTGTACCCAAGGCATGTATTTGTAACTTCATACAGCATCAGAGCTAAAGAAGCGAACAACAGGGATGTTAATGTTAGCTGCAATAGAAGATATTGTTTTTACTTTGACCTTTTCTGAATTCTGTTAAACTCAAAAATGTTTATCAAGTAAATGTGCTCTCTAAGTTTGTTCATTTTATACACTTTACGAACTAGCTTAAGATTTACTGAGAAGACAAGGCTAACTTAGAAGACAATGCTAACATCAGGGGAACAGAAGCTAATTTCTGTGTTCTGTTATTTAAAGTGGGGCTTTCTGCCTAAATCCATTCAGATTCCAGTAGAAATAGTTATTAATCTTACTCCAGTTTGTGATTTTTGTAACAGTTGTGCCTGAAACTCTTCGGTTGTAACATCACATCGAGCAGCTCAAGTTATTACGTTCAGGATGCTAACATTAGTTTAAATTAGCTACAGTTGTTTTTAAGTTGATGTGTCCCCAAAATGTGTCAGTTATACACACTTAATTGAAAAAGTGCTTCCTATCATGTAGCATTGTCAGACAGCGAATATAGTTAGAAAGAAATAAAGAAAATAATGCCAGTGTTAGCTGTTAAGTGGTGTGGTGTTTTATCTGACAATGTGGCTTTATTTCTAATACCATTTTAAATCAAATACAATAATTCTAACTCAAATATTACTTTTGTCTGATTAAAGCCAAAACTTTAATATTTGTAACATCATACAGCAACATAGCTAGTAAGTAGCTAAGAACCAGGATGGTAATATTAGCTGCAACATTAGCAAATAAATTGTTTTCATTGATTGTTTCTGAATTCTGTCCAATTTAAAGAAATTTAAGACATGAATAGGCTCACAAACTCAGTGTCACACCTGTTTACATTTTACTGAAAAATTGTGCACCCTACTTTACACCAAAGCAAAACGTCAAATTAGCTCAAAGGATGATAGAAGGGGAAAGTTAAGGTCTGCAATCACATTTAACGTGTGGCACTGTTTCCATTTATATTAAAAGACTATTGAATACTCACTCAAATACTGTTAAATTAGACTGAACCCAAAGCGTGTATTTGTAACATCATATAACAACATAGCTAAAGAAGCTAACATTCAGGATGCTAACGTTAGCTGCAATTAAAGGTTAAAAAGCTGTTTTATATTTCTGAATTCTTTAATCTTTAGGTGTTTCGAGATGTTGTTGTTCTGACTTACCTTTTCAATTTTACTCATTTAATAAAAACAAAACTGTTCATTGTGTAACGTCAGAGACACATATGAAAGTTGCAAGGTGAGATTGCTGATGTTAGCTGCAGTGTGAGCTTATTAGTTTGATGTTTATAAATAAAAAGGCTTTTTTCTCTTTATAATATGCAAGTCTGTGAATTTATATTATGCTGGCAAAAATGTGCAAAGTCTCCATGATAATTTATTTAATTTGTGTCCTGTTTTGTGAGCTTATAAAACGAGGTAGGGATGAAAAAAGAAAACTGGCATCATGTGTGAACACAAATATCCTGTTTAAGTGTTTTTGTCTGTGTGATACGGTTGGTCAATCAAGTTGTACAATCTCTAATATTATTCACTAGTGTTTTGGTGTTAAATTGTTGGAAATATCAATATTTCAAAAGCTGCTTAGTATGTGCTCACGGGGTCAGGATCCAGCAACTTTTTCATGAGAAATCAAGACCCAATTTTAAAAAACCTGACTCGCCTTGAATACAGTTAGCCTCCTTAAAACTTTGCCGTTTAGGCAGAATAAATGTTTAAATATGGAAAAATATTAAAGCGAGCTCAATTGGAAAGTCACATCTAATTCAACCACCTTTTCAGCACAATAAACAGAACATTTATAAGTTTTCAAAATATATTCTGAAGGATCAAGGATGGAAAATGCATGCAATTTTTTTTTCCTGTGACTGCTTTTATTGCAAATGCCCTAATTTTACTGATGTTAGTGACTCTAACCAGCTGTAAATATCTGCAGAAAATGTTTGGGACCCTGTGTAGATATATATTCAACTGAGGGCTTCAAATCATCTTTTTGCCTTGATTTTTCCCTTGAGAACCACTGGTGTGTAGTGTTACCATCTTTCTGTCTTCACTTTAATAAAATAATTCTGGTTTGACTTTTCATATTTATTAATTTAATTTGTATTTAATCAAAATCTAATAAGTAGAATAAAAGAAGCAAACACAAATGTTTCCATGATTCATTGTTTTGTTCACACTGGAATGGTTTCATAAACATTCACAGGAATAAATCGAACATCTTGAACTCTGTACAGAAAAATCAGCAAAGGCACACAATGACTCAGTCTCTGCATGTGTAAAATATGGAAATATTTTAAATTAATCAATAATTCCAAGTAGATGGAAAGGTTTTATTTATGTCTCCAGTTTAAGTCACTGACGTTTAAAGCTTATGAGCAAAAAAGGTAAAAAAAAAAAAAAAAGTACCTATCTTTCCCCACACAGTTTTATAAGTAGCATGTTTGTTCAGATTTCTTTCGATAGTGCAGAATTTTAAATAAAAATCATTAATTTTGTTCTACATTCAGAAATCAAACAAAGCCAAAATAAGTGTACAAACATGACTGTTGAGTGTTACAGATGGAGATTTTCTGCCTAAACTGGCTCATTTTTCTTTGTGTGTTTGTTTTATATTTTAATGGACTTTATACTCCAAGGTTCCATATTTTATTCTTTTCATCAATTGCACACTGGTCCCAGGTATCCCCTTAAACATATTTTTGTAGATTTTTACCTTAAAATCATGTCAGATTTTGGTGTTTGGCATGCCTGTAAACCCATTTGTTTCAGCCCTGCTCAAAACGGGCTGTTTTAAGATATATCCACATGTAGGCCTGTTCCTGAGGGGGACATGAAGATCCTCCACCTCCCCGTTGACATCATAAGGGGATTTTTGTCAGTCTGTTGGAGCACACATTTTCTGAAAGATAGAGCAAGTAACAGAGGAAGGAGGGTTTTTCCTCCCCCAGCACTAACCATCAGCAGCAAATTGTCCCAAACAAACCAGAAATCTGAGGGATTAGAACTTTAATGCTTTTCTGAGGAATTTTATGATGAGCTTCATTCATATTTTTCTACAATTCAGGATTTTATGAGTCAAAAAACTTCATGACTTGGTTTCACATCGAGCCTGGAGAACAGCCCATCCCTCTCTGCAGACTAAAACATGTCTTTTATTTTTTTTTAGTTCGAGCAGCAGCGATGTCTTTAAAATGGACAGAATGACCTACAGACTTCTGGACAGCAGGAGGCAGAGTCTCAACACCAAACAGTCCTCTCTCTGGATGAACAGCTCCTCCGTCAGGTGAAGCTCGTTCCGTTAGAAGTTTGGTTTGTGTTTCTTCACCTCCACCATCAGGTGGTGCAGGTTGATGAGCTCGGAGCGGACGGCCAGGCTGCGAAATGTGGGCTGGTTCAGGACTTTGTGGAAGCCGTGGTAGTACTGGATCAGCTGAGTCAGGGCGCCCTGAGGGGGAAACAGGAAGTGATACTTTGACTTATATTCTGAAGACAAAAGGGCTTTCATTGACGTTATGATCACTTTTCAATTTGTGTTTTACCTTTTTATGTGGGCCCTATCATAGCTTCGGTGTTTCAATGCGTCTTTGTTAATGTGTGCAGAGCAGTGTTAATTTTGTTTACTAATTATTTTCATCAACAACCTTTTTTCCCCCGACGAAAACTAGACAGTAACGAATAAAAACAAGTTACATTTAAGTGTTGTTTCCACTGCAAATCAAAGTTGTGCAAAGCATCTGCTCTGAAGCAGCTAAAGCTCTGCAGCGTGCTCTCTCCTGTCTAACCGTCGTGCACGTAGTGACGCTGTTTCATACTACCATCAGCTCTTCAGTCTATGCTACTGATACACTTTAACATGAAACACTGAAGTAAGGATATAAACTGTGATATAAATTGTTCGTCCGCTCTCATAACAAACACCGACTTTGGCCGAGTATATTTGACGTCGTGTGCTGCCTGTTGGTGACCCCCCCGCTCACCTGGATGATGCTGGTCCCATTCTTGAAGTTTGTGAACGACCTCATGACGTCCTGACTCATCGCCTCCACCGACTGTTTCCACGTACTCGAAAACCCCCGAACCAGCTGAGTGATCCGAGCTGCAAGAAACAAACACACAGAGACATCATGTTAAGTTTGTCTCTTCTTTAATGTGAATACTGCGGCAAAATCATCCAGAAATGTAAGGTTTTAAAAAGAACCTCAGTAACCTCGACTGTTACATGATTGATGGAAGGAAAACAAAAACAAACTGAGGTTCAAATGTTGGGAGTCGTGTTAAAATATGAAGGAAAAAGTTGACTTATTGTGATGCCTTTAGCTTAAAGGTTTATCTTTCAGCTCATGCACAGGAAGGCCGATGCCCTCGAGTTCATACTCAGCCTGAGATCTTTCCCACATGTCCTCCATCACTCCCTCACTACAGTGTTTCTCGATCTAATGAAGGCATTAAAAGCCCAAACCAAAGTCAGAACATGAAGAATGAAACTGATAGGTCTACAAACGTGTGAATAAATATGACACGTGGGAAAATCCCCAGACCGAAGTTAAAACATTGTTTGCAGGATGTTATTGTGATGATCAAAAGAGGAGAAAATGTATTCCAACACTGTTCTTGGCGGTTCGCCTGAGTGTAAAGTCTTCTGTCATCAGTTTCGTTTTTCAACCAGAGCAGTGTGATCCAGAAAGGGCGTGTGGTCAGCCGTCAAACAAAAGTTAGATAAGTGTGTGAATCAGAGCGGGTTATTGTTCCAAGTTCAGTTTTGTTTTGGCTGTAAACAAACCCTGAAGTGAAACCATCTCCCCCGTGCTGTCATTTATGACTCATTTCAGGAACAGTGGAGTCCCTGAGAGCCGAGCTCAGGTTTCTGTCTTTAACCACATCAGCATGTTGACCACTGAGACTCTCACCTTCCTCGTTCTTCAGGCGGTCAAGCTGCCCCTTCTCCACCAACGCCTCGGCCTCCTTCACGAAGGCGATCATCCCGCCGAACGGGGCTGACAGAATCTCCTCGATGAACTCCTGGATTGAAAAGTTAGAGTAGCATCACTTTACAGCACAGTAGCCTAGATCAGAGTTAGTTTGTTAACCAGTTATTTTCCCCTGACAAAACTAGACAGTAACTCATAAAAACAAGTGCACATGGACAAAAACTCAAACTAAATTAACTGACATTTTCATCAACAAATAAAAACTAGACTAAAATGTTTGACAGAGACTTAATCCAATCAGACCTAATGTGGTCATGTAGAAAGTAGGGACAAGTTAGGAATATATCCAATCACAGCTACTTTGGTTGTGTGGAAAGGTTGGATGAGTTAAGAGGGACATCCAATCACAGCTGCCTTAGCTTGGTGGTGGTGGGATAAGTTGTGGAGCGATCCAATCAGAGCTCCTCTCTTTATGAATTGATATATTCATGTAGAGCAGGTTCACTGTTTGTTGTCAGTTCTGGTATTGTAACTAAGATGCTCTGCCAGGTAGCCTAAATAAAGGTGACTGCATTTCACACAAAACTTAAATTTGTTTCTGTTCATTTATACATTCAGACTTTACTAGCATTCAATAAAGGGTTATTAGATGTTTGATTTTATCCAAGTGTAAAACATGACTTCAGAAATTCAAGGAAACATAAAAAATGCCTTACCCTTTACACTTCATATTTTAGTCGACTAAATTTACAGCAGATTTCATCGACTAACATTTTGAGAAATTTCATCGACTAAAACTAGACTAAAATTAAAACCATTTAGATGACTAAATTGTGACTAAAACTAAAAGATATTTTAGCCAAAAGACTAAAACTAAAACTAAATAAAAAACTTCTGTCAAAGTTAACACGATCTCCACTGATGAAGAGACAGGTCGGGGAATCTTATAAGAAAATTCGACAAAAGTTTGAGTCCAAATTATCCCAAGACTTCTGACTCCTGATTAAAAGGACAAACATTTATGGAGACATTGTGAACAAACCGAAGGAAACCCAAATGTTTTAGGAGCCATTTCTCGAGATGAAACCTCAGTCAGTATGGAACAAATTACAAAGCAATTAAGACTCCAAAGAGAAACTTCCACAACAGGATGGAGACCTGTAATGGCTTTATTAATACGGTAGAGAGTGATGGTTAATTTGGGCACAGACCAAGACCATGCACCATTGTTTCCTGGGGTTGACTTCGCACTTGAACTTTGAATGGATTAGAATTTATTTATGATTACTACTTTTATTTATGACTTCCACTTTCTCTCCACCTTTATGAGAACTTCTTTTTGCACTTGTTTGTCCATGTACGTTGTGTATATGTTTATTCTTTGGAGTGGACATTTTGGTTTGTAATCTACTTCTGCTGGCTTAACGACCAAATGTAACTAAACAGCTGGACAAAGAAAAAAAAAAAATTTTTTCATAATGTATTGTTGCTGATGATGTTTTTTGACGTTAAGGAGATCATCTTGGAGGAGCTGGCTGTGGATAAATGGTTTCTCTCTTCATCACACTGCACTCTGGGTAAAGCTGGACCACAAACCAATCACAGGGCCGATCTCAGGGCTGTTCCCCTGATCGAGCACTTGAGTGTAACAGGTGTTTTGTTTACCTGCGTCCTGGCCAGGAGCAGCTGCTGAAAACCTTCGACTTCTTTACTGTCGTCTGCTGCCCTCTCCTGGACAAACCACAGGAACACAGTCAAACCGATTATTCTCTATCAGAGAGGTGGGAAGAAAAGCTTCGACAAACACCTGGACAGGTGTATATTAAACATCCAAACACATCTTAGATAAATTAAGTTCTGCAGCCCACCATGAGGACGCTGAGCATCATGTCGTAGTTGTTGATGAGGAAGATGAGCTGGTCTCTTCTGGAGGGAAACTCTGCGGCCATCTTCAGCACAAAGTTTTCTACCTCCACCTGGAAAAACAAGAATTAATCATCTTTTTATTTAGTTTGATAAACTGTGAAGCTCGTCTTCATTCTTTTCAGTCTCTATTTTTTCCTCAGTTTTTTTAATTTTTCAGTCTTTTCCTTTAATAATGATCGTTTCACAGCTTTGTATGTGCTTACTGTGGCCTGCAAGTTATTTTAAACAATCAATTAAATGTAAACTGTAGAAAACACGACAGGATGATCAAATATTAACCTGAAAATATTTGATTTCAGGAGACAAGGATGTGTTTTTCAAGTTTTTTTTTTAGCTCTACTTCTGAAGAATCAAAATCTACCAGAGAGTGGATTTTTACAGAAATAATTCATACTTTAATGCTTAACTAAAGGTTTTAAATGAATTAATGTTTTTACTTTGGTTATGCAAATGTTAGAAAAAAATAAAATACAATGTATGTCTAGCATTCGAGTCTGTCCTGAGTTTTTCTGAACAGAGAAAGAGCTGAGCTGTGACACTGTGGAAAATGATCAGGGTCACACCGCACCTTTAGTAAATATATGTATTTATATTTAGTAAATATTGTTGGGTTTGTTTTAGTTCTTTATTGTACATTCTGTATTTTTTGTATATTTTTTATATATAACCAAGTCAATTTTGCTCTACTTTCTACCTAATTTGAAACTTTTTTATTCCTCCTGACTCTAATTTTTTATTATTCTAATTATATGTTGATTGTTATAATTCTATGGCTGTTATAATTCTACCTTAATATTCATCCATCCTGTACAACAACATGATTCTGTGAATATTTACCCTGTGCAATATATTTATTCTGTGATTATTCAATCATCCTGTGCAATACAACACATTTCTTTATTTTCTGTGTTTGTTTTCCATTTTATACCTTATATTCTTAATATTTATCCATTTTTACTATTTTATATTGTATATAAAGTTGGATTTTATCTTGCACATTTTTGTATAATCATCTGTTTGCACTGAAGGAGAAGAAGCTCTCAATCACGTTGTATATTGAGTATAATGACAATAAAGGACTTTCTATTCTATAGTTTTTTCACCAAGTCAAATTCCTTGATTTTGCAAATGTACTTGGCAGTGCAGTGTCTTCCACTTTCTTCATTTAAAAACAGATTTAAAACTAAAAAAATATATAAATCAGGTTTGAAGAAGAAGAAGAATGAAATTACCGAAGCTTTGGTTGGATTGTTGTTATGCAACTTTATTTATTTACTTCTCTAAGATGTTTGAAAGTTTGCTCGTTCTTAAGTCTTATGATGTTTTTGTAAAAAGGGCATAAGGAGCACGAGCTTCAGCCAACGCCCTCAGATCAGCTTCGTCCCTTGGCACATTATTTGGTTGAAGTAATTAATTTTATATTCTTTGGATTTCATTGGGGGCAGATTTTGAGTGCTAGTCTGATAAAAATCAATCAATCAAAGCAATAAACACCAATTCTGATTTTGACAACCCCACTTCAAAAAACCTAAACTAGCCCTTTAAATATTCCCTTTAGACCAGAGGTGGGCGACTGGCGGCTCGGGGGCCACATGCGGCCCTCTTCATAACTCTGTGCGGCCCTCCAGTCAATTTCAGATTTCCAAAAGTGAAAACCTTAAAGGTGAAAAACTGTCATGAAGTAGTTCGGTCTGATTTTTCTCTCAACAACATGTGCAAAGGTAAAATGCATTAAAACATGCAATATGGAAAATATTTTTTCATTATTCTTCAAAAAAACAGGTTTTATTTTACTCTTCACAGAAAATTAGTAGATTTATTTTCTTATGTTTTTCTGTAAAGCCATCTTTCAAATCATTAGTCATGTGTTTGATGAAAAAACAGCCAATCAATAAACTTGAAAACCCATCAATAACCTTTTTTCATAACTTCTACCTTTTTGTGAAATATTTCTATTCTCATTTGGATGAACTGATAAAAGAAATCAAAACTAATTAATCAATAGATACAACAATATATTGTATACTTCATTGGACTGAGAGAATCAGTTTACTTGGTTCTGATTCTGTGTTTAGCTCACTGAATTCAGATTTACCGTTTGGTTTCAGAACTTGAGAAGTTGATGCTTATGTTTTGTTAAATTACAGATAAGTGTGATTGTTTTATTAGGGATGTTTTTATTTTTATTGGCTTCTGAATGTAAACTCAGACTCTTAGCGTGAACACAAAGTAAGTCCCTTCACCTGAATCTGACCCACTGACATAAATATCAAACTGAGGAGCGATCAGCTCGTCTCTGATGTAATAGTTCTTTTTTAGGTCATACAGAGGCATCATTAACACACTTAAACTGTTTCAAAACCGGCTCAAAAATCCAACGAGAACGTTCAATTATATCATTACTTCAGTATCAATTAGAGTTATTAGCATACTTTTGAAGAAGGAGCCACCGTGCTCGATTTTCATCTGTTACACAAGTTATTCGCCCTCTAGGCCGACTTGGTTCATCCAGCTCTTCATGTTTTATTATCAGATTAGATTAGATTAGATTAGATTAGATTAGAAAGAACTTTATTTATCCCTTTGGAAGACTCCCTCAGGGGAATTAAGATTCCAGCAGCACCATTTATAGCAGATAAAGATATATATATAAAAAAGATAGATATAAATAAAAATATGGCTACAGGCTGGCTGCTGCTCCTTCCCGTCTTCAGCCTTCCCGTTCCTCCTCCTCCTCCCCTCAGTGAGGAGTTTGACAGATTTGATCATTTACTGAGATATTATTAAAGTTTCTGTGAGTCTACCTGCAGCTGTCCCAGCAGAGCGTTGGTCCTCTCGTTAGGGAACGTCTGGTTGATGCTGACGATGGCCGAGGAGAACTCGGCGTAACGCCGGGTGATCTGAAGAACACGAAGCACTCGTTATTGTGGGGTGTGCGAGTGTGAGTGTGTGTGTGTGTGTGTGTGTGCGCTGACATACGTAGTGTGGCCTGGTGTCCAGCACTCCCAGCTTCTGAGGGTCCGTGTTCCTGATGCTGTGGATGTTCATCTCCAGGATCATCTCAAACCTCGGCCACAGCAGCTCCAGCACCGCGTCCCAGTACCTGACACACACACACACACACACACACACACACACACACACGGGAACCACACACGTGTTTGTTCATCTTTGACTATCAAGGCGGCTTCCTGACAGGATGAAAGTCAAATCATGAAGCAAACATCACTTCACTAACTAAATTAACTAAATTACAGTTACAATTATGTGGCCTCTCCTTTAGCTCCATTCCATCAGCATTACAGTTACTGTTATTAACTTCAGAGAGATCAACTAAATTAAATCCACGGTAGTTCCTGCAGACAGCACACATATATTAGTGTGACCTTGACAAACAATCATGGATGACCTTCTGCTGTGGACCTGCTCCACTCCATGAGCTCTATCCTGATCAACCATCAACAGAAACATCATTTAACATAAAATCATACTTTTAGACCAGTTAAACCATTTTAATGGCAGTTCAGCCAGATGATACTATAATAATGATACTACTACTACTACTACTAATAATAATAATAATAATGATAACTTTATACAGCACCTTTAAAAACAGATGTTTACAAAGTGCTTTAACAGACAAAACAAAGGCAGAAAAAGGCAAGACTCTGGAGACAATAAATCAACAATCAGGTCAAACAGACCAAAAGAGTCAAAGAAAAAGGCACAGAGGTTAAAATAAAATAAATCAACAAAAGGAAAGAAAATGGCCAACTGGTAAGCTGGAAACAGCTTAAGTAATTTAGGAATATACTAAATTAGTACAGCTTATTATGTCAACATGTACATATGACAAACATTAGTAAATAAGTTATTTTATTATATATAATGATAAAGAGATGATAAGACAATAAATCAATTTATAGATAGATAAATTAATGAGACAACAGACAACAGAAAAAATAAATACATAAAATAAAAATAAAATCAATAACAGTGAAAAAGGGAGTATATTAAACCATGAAAAGGTGGTAAAAACAGGACAAAACAAATGAGAAACAGGCGGAGTAAAAACAGCAGAGATTCAAAAAAGTTAAAAAAGAAGTTTAAAATAAGTATGTAGATAAAATAGAATAAAATAAATAACTAACATGGTTGCTTAAAAAAAGTATGTAAACAATAAAAAAAGAGTCTTAAAAAGTGAGTTTTAAGAAGTGATTTAAAAGATGTCAGTGATGTTCAACATCATTCCTCTCCAGATCATATTGATTATAGATTTTCATGTTAATATTAGACTGATCTCTCTGTCCATGGTTGTATTGATTATTCATCCACAGTAACTATCTTTACAACCACATAGACATGAGGACCCTCTGAAAATGGGCTTACCTTTAATTAGTTTATATTCAACAAAGACAAAATGGATTTTTATATCAAGTTCTGTGTTGTTTTTAAAATGTCCCTGTGATACCTTGTTGGGCACTCCTGGCATAGATGATGGATGGATTTATATACGTTTATGTGTGTGATGGTTTATGTATTTTGGATTAAATATTTATGTAACTGATCTTTATTTAATGAGCCTGTAATCTTTAAAATATCTTGTCATTAATCATTGCTCAGGTTTATATTAATAAGAAAGCTGAATAACGAATCATCAGTATTTTATGGAGAGGGTTTTTCCCTTTTAAATAAACGACCTGAACTCTGTAACATGTTTAACAACGGCTCACTGACTTGTCCAGGGCGGGGATGTTCCTCTTGGCCGTGATGGCCCTGAAGCGGAGGATGATGTGGATGCAGAGGAAGACGGCGATGCTGTCGTAGCAGTCGGACACGTACGTGGACATGCTCTTCTGCAGCAGGACACAGAGGAGAAATCAGGCATGTTTTTATCAGCCAAACAAAAATAAACTGTTGCTGCAGCTACTCTTCGTGCTGTACCAGGAACATGCTGAGAGTTTTCCCCATGATGCTGTTGAACAGGTCAAGGGCCGAGTTCCCGTTCACCATGAAGAAGTCGGAGAGGAAGAGGAACTCTCTGCAGCCGTTATCCAGCAGAGCGTAGTGCTGGCTGCGAAACAGCGTCTCATACGGATACTGAGGGACAAGAACAAGAGGAAGGTCACATTTCTGCTGCTTTCTGTTCAGTCATGAGATGAAATGAGTCCACCAGGTGTCAGCGTGGACCAGCATTAAACCTCAGAGCTCTGACCTGTGACCTTTGGCCACGCTTCAGAGCAGGCTTGATGTCCCCGCTCTGTAATCCCGTCCTGGTTTCACCCTTTATAATTTAACTAATCACCGTCATGTGGACACATATTTCTATCGGGAATGTTTCACTCTTTGTTTGTCAGCACTCGACAATTACACGAGTTAAAACAACAGACTTTAATAATGCCTCCACAGCACACGAGTACAAACAGATCACACTGAAGTTATTTTCTCACGTCATAAAAAAACCAGAACAACAGTTTGAAAACAATTAAACATGTTGATGTTCTTTTTGATTCACATTAAGAGTAAAAATAATCTTTAAAATCCTGCAGTAAATGATGATTAATAGAAACAAAGATAAGTTGTTCATCTTATGTGCTGTTTTTTTTTAATATAAATTGTACATTTGTGTAATTTCTGCTTGGTTGTGCATGTATTGATAATTTTTTAACTTCGGTTTGTGGTCTGTTGTTGAAGATGACATGTTTGTAATCTGCCTTGAGAAATAATTAATGTTTTTTGTAAATATGTTAGAACACTGGTTTAACAAAATGAGCTGGAAAACTAAAACTCATTTTCATTTTACTGTTTACATTAATTATTGAAAGATTTGTTTCAGGTTTGCTTTGTTATTAGAGCTTGAACATACAATTTATACATAAGAGAGCAGTTATATTAAAGCTAGTAAAATGTAACAAACATGGCAGATAAAAGTCATAAAGAGTGGGGAAAGAAAAAGAAAACTTTAAGTTTTCTCTACATGCCTGGATGTATATAAGAAATCTTTTACGTTTTTAGTCTGTCTATTTATAACTTGTCTCTATTTTATAATATTTATTTCTTTTGTGTGTTGTTTTGCTGCCACAGAGGATGCCAAACTGTGTTTCACTGTTCAAATTCTGGTGCTTAACGAGTGTTTATATAATGACAAAGAGCTACTCTATTCTACTCTAAAAACAAATCTTAGTTTCATGAATAAATTTTTATAATATAAACTAAACACCCACTTATAGCCCATTATTCTTTACATGTGGCCATAGAAAAAGAAAAATACACACAAATACAATTATAAAGATTAAAGAAAGACAAAACAATAAATGAATCAAATTAAATATAATAAAGATAAAACACACTATGACAAGATTATTCCTTCAGCTATTGTTAAATGATGAGTTTTGATTTCTGCTTGTAGCATTTCTGTGATCATAAGTCATTAAGAGCTCATTATCGCTGATTAACTGAAGCTTCTGTTCACGCGTGACCTGCTGGTCTGCTGACACAAAAACACCAGAACATGAATGTTGTGTTTGTGTTTTTCTTTTTTTATTGTTGACTATCAGCCTCAGCAGCTGTGAACTTGGGATAAACAAAGTTGTCTGATTCTGAAACTGAGATAAATAAATATCAAGTGTTTAACAAATTTATTAGACCACCTGTCATAAAAACGAGGAGCATGAATATTAACATGAACATTTTGAGCAGGAATGAGGAATTTCACACTGAATCACCTTTTTATTCCCAAATCTGAGCCTCACTGTTCTTCTCTGAGGAGTCAGAAATTAATTGAACACAGCATTTAACCACTAAGACTCATAAACTTAACTGTAAATATAATTTATAACTTATAACTTATAACTACCTCTGTTTACATACATGTACAAAAAAAATTTTCTATTCCATTCATAGTAAATTCATCCTGTTCTTTTATTCTGTTCATAGTAAATTTATTCTTTTATCACTTCAAAACTAGTAGGCCATTTTTATTTATATTATTTATTTTATACTGTAGTTTAGTTTCATATTGCCTGTTTGCGCCGTGGGTCCGAGAGGACTGAAATTTCATCTGTGCTGTATGCCAAGCATGTATAGCATATTTGACAATAAAGTTGACTTTGACTTTGACTTTGACTTTAATTCTGTTCAGGAATGAAAGTAAATAACTATAATCTGACATCCTCATCAGACAATGACAATGTGCTTCAATATTTTTTTTTCTGTTTCGTGTGAAACAGTGCATTTGAAAAATCATAGTTAACAATAATAATTAAATTTTAGCACTAAAAACATCATTTTAGTGAAGAGCTTGTATATACTGATGTATCAACCATCACAGAAACATAAAAAGATTTCAGTAATTACCAATCATCTTAATTTAGGGCAGCTGTGGCATAAACCTGACACTGGGCGGTGGTCCGATAAATTTGATAAGTGCTTTATAAATATATTTATATATTTACCTGAACCAATTGCAGTGCAGATAACAGTACTAATAATAGTATTTTTTGTCAAGAACACACACAAAGACTGACTTATGATTTTCAGTGTGATGGTCTATTAACAGTCTATTTGAGTAGGGGACACATTTATAACAAGAAATTCAGCATTTCACTAAATCACTGATCACGCTGTTCGTCTAATGTCCCATCAGGCCATGGTATTAGTCGTTACTGCAGACAGATAAATCGGTAAATAGATAAACAGATGGATGAATATATAAATTTGTAAATCCTGTAGATAGGTAGGTAGCAGAGTGCTGACTTTGGCCTACGGTCCTGTGGTGCTCAGTGTGGCCTCACCCTGCTGTCCCCTCGCTGGGCCGTATGGGGGACCAGGATGGGCCCCTCCAGCTCTGCAGGGCTCAGGATGGCCCCCCGCTGGCCCAGGGTGAAGATGGTGTTCCTGCTCTTCAGAGACGGTTTGGAGAAGAAACCTGCAGAGGAGTCAAGGAGCCCGACGCCATATTAGCGCCGCAGGGCGTTGGCGGCCCCGGGGCGGCTGATCATGTCCCAATTAGTCCTTAATTAGCCGACCTGTGATTAAAGCGTGTTTTTGTTCAGGTCTCACGCCCATACGGACTGAACCGCCACGCCTCAACAACACAATTACAGGTTTGAGGAACAGCCTGTCCTCATACCTGAGCGACTTCATACCTGATTTTCTCTTTTTATTTGTTCATTGTTCTCAGCGTGACCTACTTTCAGCCTGATCCAGCACCCCGTGACTCTGGTCTTATTCAAGAGGAGGACGTCCGTCTTTTTAAAATCCTCATACGGGCTGTAAAAAGGCCGTCACCAGCAACTGGATGAAAACTGACCCCCCGCAGCAGCAATTTAGTTGGATATAACAGAAGAGATTTTTGCTATGGAAAATTGACTTAAAGGAATAGTCCAACATTTTTGTTGTTTTCATGTTTTGCCTTACTCCCGAGTCCATGACAAGCAGATAGACTCCATTCTTTGACCATGCTGCACTCACCCACCGCTAGTTAGCTTTGCCCAAACACTGGGAGTCAATGGGTAGTGTTAGCCTGTCTCTGCCTACAGTCATCAGATAAACTCTTCAGCAGCTCTAAACGGTCCTGTGTGCTTGTCATGACTCATTTTTTACCGCATTACGTTACGTTATCTTCTTCTATCTTCATATTATCTACTCCTAAACAGAGGTTTTGTTTTGTTGACCTACTTCTGCGGTGGTTTACATTAGAGATGTGACGTTCGTGAACGAGTCGAGTCTTTTGAACAGCTCTTTTAAGTGAACGGTTAGAACCGATTCGCAGTTGTGAGTGAGCCGTTCGTTTGTGATCCATTCTTAAAAACAAATTGACTGCCTGTAGGCAGAGGGAGGCTAGCTATACCCACTGACTCCCAGTGTTTGAGCTAAGCTAACTAGCGGTGGGCGAGCTCTGCCCGTCTCTTCCCTGTCACTGCACGCACAGTCTAAAGAATGGTGTCTATCTGCTTGTCATGGACTCGGGAGTGAGGCAAGACATGAAAGGAAAAAAAAATGTTGGCGTATCCTTTAAGGAACAAAACGAAGTCTCATGATCAACGCCGGGAAAAATGGACTGACCGTAACGAGTGATATACAACAATGTGAGGGTGCCCCTGTTGGATTTGTTTTATTTTACTTTTTGTTTGTTCATTTTCATTCTAGTTGTTGTTTTTATACGTTGATTTAATTTTCTGAAGATATAAATAAAATTTAAAAAAAAAAAAAAAAAACAAGATTGGAAAAAATGATTTTTGCTCATGGCAGCCATTCAGAAAAGCTCCTCAGAAATGTACAGACCATGATTTTCTTCATGTGAAGCACACTCACACAAACATGGTGGCACGTCTTAAATCTAAAGGATATCTTTCTTGGCCGTGTCCTCCACTCCCATCAGGTCGTCTTTGTCTGCCACCTCCTCATACTGCAGAAAAACAAAAACCAAACACAAAACACAATTTCAGCTCATTTCAGAGCTTCAGACTGATTATTTATGCTTGTAGTTTTACTGAGAGACACTTTAAAGAGTCAGCTGTTGCTGTATATGGTAAATACACTGGCAGGCCACTTTATTAGGTACACCCTGCTAGTACCAGCTACTGTGAATTGGATTGAATTGAACCTTATTTATTTTGATTATACTCAAAAGAGAGATAAAAACAAAGAAGAAAAGATACAGTGTAGTCGTTACATACAATATATTTGAAATGAGGAAGTAAAACTCATCAAGTCCCACCCCTTCTCTTCTCAGTTAATTAAGCATAAATGCTTACATATTTAACAAAAGAAAAACCGTTTTTACACAATAATTTAGTGATCTATCAATAACAAGAACAAAACAGTGACAAGCAACCAACAAAACAAAGTAGTCATCCTTCAGTTCAGTGCAATACCTCCTGTTCTATCTATTTTATTTATTTATTAATTTATTTTATACATTATTTTGAATTTCATCAGCTTTGAGCATTGCTTTAGATCCTGTTGTAGCCTATTCCAGAATTAAAAACCATAAAACACAAAAGTTTTTCAACTGCGGTGTAGATTAAACAAGGCGCTGAGCTGTTGGTCCATGTCTAAACACTCTGAGTTGCTGCCATATGATTGGCCCATTAGGGATCTGCATCGAACTAATAAAGTGTATATTTTGTTTTTAACTCACTGATATTGACATTCGATCAATATCACAGTATGGAGGCACCTCACTAACACACAACAGAGATCTTTCCCCTCATTTTGATCCAGCTCCATCGTAATGTGGTCACCTTTGACCTCCTTAAATCTCGACTGCTGCATTAAAATAACGTGTTCATGTCGAATTAAAGCTGGTGAAGCACTACTGGTTACTACCACACGATCCCTGTATGAGGTGCATCTTTGGTAAGAGCAGTGTTGCCAGATTTTCTCCACTGAAATAAGCAACCAGGTGGAGAAAAACAAGACCAAAACAAGCAACCTCTATTTTTTATTTCTAATGTGATATATTACTATTTTGAAGATAAATCTCCATAAAGTTTGTTTTATTTTTATCTACATTACATTTCAATCTGACAGTGACATTTTTCTTATTTGTCTCTCAATTGACTTCAACATCCTTTTGTTTGGAGGTGAAACATCCTTTTCTTTATACAGAAGTGAAGGGAGGGGCTGCTGTTATTAATAACTCTGTTATCACTAAACAGTCCGTCTGACCTTGATTTTTGTCACCAAACAGACATAGTCAGGCTTTTATCCAAGTTTTATGTTGATCGTCTACAGCTTTATTATGGAGAAAACAGTAACAGCTACATTAGAAATTAATTTAATTCTGGATATAAGGATTTCTTTTTTGTGGAAACATCATTTTTGTTCACAGTAAAATTCACATTTGTGTTTGGAGTGGGAAGCCCAAAAAAGGCAACCAACAACTGCCAATATTTACAAGCAACTTTTCAAAAATGAAGCCCAAAGTTGCTTATAATGAGCAAATCTGGCAACTAAGAGACTTTTCTGTTCTGTGTTCTTGTAAATTAAAAATAAAGAAATAAATCAGCTGAGCCCTCGTCCATCCCTTCTGTGGAAACAGTCTGTTGTGATGAAGCTGAATCATGGAAGTCGTATGATGGATCAGAAATGTCTGACTTTAGGATGATGTTGCTCTTCATGAACACACTCACCTGAACTTTGAGCAGCCGACTGCTGTACGACTTGAAGTAGCTGTAGTAGATCTTACTCATCGTGTCCACGTACTCGTCTCTGATCTCCTTCGCCACCGATCTCTCATTGGCCAGAAGGAACTGATAGAAAAACCTGCGACAGACAGAAATAAAAGCTGATTACATGCTGAGAGAGGGCAGAAAAATCCTGGTTTTGTTCATTGAAAGGTCAGACAACACGATTTATGACCCCAGTCTTAAGGTGTGAAGTCAGGGACGGGAAACTGGTGATTCGAGGGCCACATGCGGCCATTTTCAAACACTCATGGACAATGAAAACAAGGCTCAGTCAGTGATGTTTAAACTTCAGGACCTCAAAAGCAGAAATATGACCTTTAAAGACTGAAACTGAAAAACTCTTTCGTCCCTCAGGCCATCAGACTGTACAACTCTTCACTCAGGGGGAGGAGGACTAACAGGAAGACAGAGGATGGGAAGGAGCAGTAGCCATATTTTTATTTATATCTGCAAATTGTTTTTACATTTACCCTTAATTTCCCTGAAGGAGTCTCCCCAAGGGATTAATAAAATTCTATCTAATCTAATCAAACACTTAACTGTAAAACTTTGATTAAACTCCGTATTCGTGAGTGTTCTGAGGCTAAATTATTTGAGCATAAAGCCAAAATCCTGATCTGACCCAGACCAAATCTATAAAAGTCTTACCTCACAGGGCTTTCTTTGCTGTTCAAACATTTTAAAGCCTTGTTTAAAACAGACTTTAAGAGCTGATACATGCAGTTTCAGAGCTCAGAGAGCTCGCTAAATTTCAGGTTGATAGGCCTCTGATGAAGCCTTTTATTATCTTTTGTTACCCGTTTGTTTGTTTGTTCGCAAGATTACACAAAAACTACTGGATGGATTTTGCTGAAATGTTCAGGAGATGTTGGTAATGGCCTAACTCAGAAATGATTAGATTTTGGTGGTGATCCAGATAACCACATCAGCGAACTATTGTTTTTGCTCAATAACTGTCTAATAATGATACCAACATGATTCTGAGTGCTAGGTGTGTGTTTTCAGGGTCATGAATCATATCATGATGGTAACTTTATCATGAACTATTGCTTATAGATGTAACAGCGATTTGCGAGCTACCTTGGTGGAGGTTTGGGCTCTCCAAGTGCTTTCTGATTGCTTTTTTATTCAATCTACAATTTTATTTTCCATCTTTTACTGGTACAGTAACCTCAGCAGCAAAGACAAAAACTCTCTCAGGAAGATAGTAATGTGGCCTCTAGAGTAATGAAACAGTATAGAGGACATTTGTAACACACAAGTAATAAAGAGGGCTCTGTCTTTTCTCATGGATGACAATCATCCTCTTAATCTGAAGTACAAGTCGCTCCCCTCTGGCCTTTGCCCTGCCACAAACAAAAGGTACAAGCTCTTCCTCCATCCTCTGGAGGTGATGCACCATTTCTGATCAATTCTGCTCTTGTTTGCTGCTGTCAGTGCACTTTCTCCCCATCTGTCAGCTTCTCGTGAAGCATCATTTACCGTTTAAACTGTGTAGGATGTGTGCAGGATAAAGGATGTAATAAGTGTGATGAGTACAGAAGATAGTGCTCAGTGTTTGAGCTGCTGTGTTGAACTGAACAGGACCTGACCATCTGACCTCATGCCTCTGCTTGTATCGGATATGTTGTGCCTGTTGTTTTGTAATGATTGTTTTTTTATGAGATCAGATCAGATTAGATTAGATTAGATTAGATAGTACTTTATTAATCCCCCTTGGAAAAAACTCCCTGAGGGAAATTGTCCTATTGTGAGTGTTGTGTGATTATCTGCTGCACACCAAATTGCCCTTTAAGGGACGATAAATAAAGTGAAGTTTTCCTCACCTGTACTTGAGCAGAGTGTTCTGTGGGATCTGGTAGTTTGTCATTGGCTTCCTGAAGGAGTAAATCTTCTGAAGGATGAACTCTCTGATCTTTGACACCGCCTGAATGGAGACAGAGCGGGGAGTTTTATCTCCAAAGGAATGGTGGAAAAAAGGAGAAATATGTAAACTGAGTTTTCCAGGCTGTAAAAAAAAGACCCTTAAAGCTACATCCTGGTGGTTTATACCTCTGTGAGGTATATAAATGCTGGAAAGAAGCCACATTCACACTGTAATATTTACACCCCTGTGACATTTCACCTTCAGTGAAAGACAGATGAGAGGGGAGCACGCACAGCCAGCAGGGGAGCTCAGCGGTGCAACGCAGTCCAGTCAGTCCAGCTCTGTACAGTGTTAATGTTGACAGCACTTTTTAATTTTGTTAGTCTTTCGTATAAAATGTCTTTTAGCTTTAGTCATAATTTAGTCATCTAAATTGTTTTAATTTTAGTCTAGTCTTAGTAGATGAAATTTCACAACATTTTAGTCGATGAAATCTACTGTAAATTTAGTCGACTAAAATATGAAGTGTAAAGGGTAAGGCATTTTTCCTACTTTCTACATGACCAAATTAGGTCTGATTGAATTAAGTCTGTCAAACATTTTAGTCTAGTTTTTATCTGCTGATGAAAATGTCAGTTGATTTAGTTTTAGTTTTTGTCCATGTGCACTTGTTTTTATTAGTTACTGTCTAGTTTTTGTCGGGGGAAAAAAGGTTGTTGATGAAACTATGACGAAAATAATTAGACAACAAAATTAACACTGCTTGAGTATTTCCTTAGTTTGTGTGCAGCCTTTTTCTGCCTTTTGTTTGTAATAAATGTGTCATTTGAATTTTGTTTTTTGTTTTGGGGACCACTTCACCCCTTTCATCCCTTTTCCCCTCTGTTACGTTCTCCACCCGTCCAGACGTCACCTTGAGTTTGAGGCGGTCGACGATGTCCTGGATGTCGGAGCAGGCCAGCGTCTCCCTGAAGCTCAGCTCTTTGGCGAAGTTGATCTTGTTGTTGAGCTCGTGCAGCTGCTCCAGAAACTCCTGCTCGGTCACCGGACTGTCCAGGATGGTGCTGCGAGGAGAGGAGACGAGCTCAGACCCACTTACACATTTAGCTTTCCTCTCGCCCTCATCTTCCTGCTTCACTTACGAGATCATGGCCCCGGGTACCACCAGCTCGTCCACCAGCTGGCTGAGGTGGCTGCGTACGGCCTGGCGGTTCTTCAGCCGGACGTTCATGCTGACCGACTGCTGCTGCAGAGTCTGGATCTCACTGCTGATAGACGACAGGTCGCTCTGGAAGCCGCTCAGCATGCCCTCCATACGCTGCAGGAAAAGAAATTAAAAGTCACTTTTTATTTCTAAAAAACATGCTGCTGTAGATTTAGTAGATAGAGCTGAATTCTTAATATTCTTCAGCTTAATGATGATGCAAAATAAGAATCTTTACATATTTTTTCCTCATCCAAATAATAGAATAAGATGAAAAATCAGACTTAAATTTACGCTTCTTTGATCCAATGGCAGGAAAAATAGAAATTCTAAACAGCAAATATTTTGTATTTTTCTGTTTAAATCCTTAAAAGTTGCAGATAAACTTCGGTGCACCGTCTTAAGTTACACAAAATCATCATCAGCATGTCCGGAGTTTGTCCAAATGCCTCTTCTCCGAGGAACTGTGCTTTTAAAGACGATTCAGTCTGTCATTTTGAAGATCGAGGTATCAATAAAGTTCAGAAACAAGTTTAAGAGACTGGGAAGGAGTTTCTTTTGATTCAGAACAAAACTGTCCAATCTGTTGGTGATAAAGACTTTAATTTTTACTGAGCTGGAATCAGAACCTGGATTAAAACACTCCTAGATGAGCATTTTCCCCTCAAACATATATATGGCACATACACTGGTATGTTTTAAGGTTATCAGTCTACTGTCTTTGTTGCTGTCGTCATCCTGCAGTGCATTGTGGGATGAGGATGAAGGTGTTTGGTCTTACCTCCAGGATGGAGTCACAGGCGGTGATCTGGTTGTGCAGCAGAGCGATGTTCTGACTCTCCTTAATGTCTGATGGGCAAACAGTCAGGAAAACAAGAGGAAGGAGACCTCTTCTGTCCTTTAAGACATGTATTACCTATAAATAAATATATTTACTCTTCACTAACATCACAGTTAAAGCTGAAGCTTTGCTCATTTTTATGCCTCAACACTGGCAAAAATGTTTCACTTCCGTATGTCCATCTGAGCCAATTTGGTTTATTGAGTTTTCTTTAAAAAGAAAATGCAAACATTTTGCAAAGAATAAATCAGATGTTAAACTGGCAGACAAAACTCAGACAACAACTACAGAACACAGAGCCTGGCCAGATAAGTTTGTAATAAGAAATACAGGCACAAGGGAGGGTGAAGGAAAGCATGCAAACACACATGTGTATGAACATATATACACATAAACATACATAATCATGTATGACAAGAATGTTGTCAAAAAATAAATAAATAAAAAAATCAGAAAATGAATGATGATGGTAAATAAATACAAAGAAGTGGAGAACAGACTGATCTTGAAGACAAGTCTCAAAATATAAAGAGGAAATAATAAAATCATAGTAAAATTAAATCAACAGAAAAAAAAGCCCTTAAAAGGCCCTGTGATTGGCTGGTGTACCCCGCCTCTCTGTCAGTGTCAGCTGGACAGGCTCAGGGAAAAGCTGTAGAGATAACAGACAGGTGTATATTAAAAAAAAAAAGAATATTAAATTGTCCAGATTACAAATTGTCTCTTTGTGCTTTAATTTAGTTAAAAGTTTATAAAACCTACTTACCTGCATGGAAGGTGACTGATGGGACAGTTTCATGAAAAAAAAAATGAATATAGGAAGTTTGTGCCTGACATTGACTTCTGTATATTTTTTTAATGTTTCCGTTATGGTCAATAAACCAGTATGTAAAAGCTGTTTAACTTAAATATTTATGCTAAAATATAATTATTATTGTTATCTATAAACTTTCATACTAACTGTTTAACAATAAAATAGAGAAATATTAAAGAGTTATTTCTTGATTAAGATGTCAAATTACAGTTGTTTGGTTGCTTTTTTAACAGTGAGCCAGCTCAGATTGGTGTATTAAAAGACTTTTTCAGTTGAGATTCTTTATTCCAGTTTAAATTTGTGTGTACAATAACAAAATATTTTCAGTTTAATCCAGTTTTTTGAAAGATTTCTAAAATATTTGTTTTCTCATTTTTATGACAGGTGGTCTGATGCATTTGTTCAGCACTCATGAATATATACGTGATTTAAAATGTACAATAAATAAAAACATTATTATAAATCATTATATTACTGCTCCTAGACACCTGAATTTCCCAAATAATGTATTTATCTCTCTCTTTCTTGAATAAAGAAGCCGTAGCTCTGTCCATAATCACTGAAGGTAAACTCTGGAGAAGGATACAGTCTTTGATGGAGGCCTGTTCGATCCTCTGCAGCTCTGACTCCACCTGTTTGGAGTACTGACGGAGGTCCACGCCCTGAAACAGAACCAACGCCACACAGTTTATGACACCACGGACACGGATGGTCTCTTAATTAATCACAGAAGAATCAGGTTAACATCTGTCTCCTCCCAAAGACCAACATCTTGATCTTCTCACCGTCTTCAAAGCCTCCTTCACCAGGTCGTCCTCCAGGTTGGCCTGGATGTGAACTGTAGAAGACGAGAGAAGCTGCAGTTAAACACGTCCCACAGAAACTTCTCTGAGGTGTAAATCAATTTGTTTTTTTCTCCCCATGAAGGAGGTTTTTTATCTAACTTCATTTAACCAGCTAATTTCCCACTGAGATCAAGATCTCATTCACAAGGGTGACCTGACCCAGAGGTCAGCAGCACACGTCACGATAAATACAAGTTCAAGCAAAGATTAAAGTAATAAATAAAAAATAAATAGGAAAAAATTCAACAGTTTCATAGTGGAAGTGTGACAGGCTATATGAATATGACTTTGATAAAAGCTCGACAAACATTCAAAGTGTGAAAGTCTTTCATATGATGAAGGACCTGTAGCTTTTTGATTTTCAGTGGAGGTCATCACACTGCAGAACTTTAACCTTTTACTACAAAAGCAAAGGCACAACCTCAGACTTGACAAAAATATGGCATCCTCATATGAATTTTGACTTTAAAATAATCTACAATAATCTACGATGAAGAAACTACAATAACAGCGGGATTTGTCTGCATTACCTGTGTTTTTTTTGTCTGTCAGTGTAATTTTGTGATTTTGTATGATGTGTTTTCTCTGTTTTATTTAATTTTATCTTTCTATTTTATTTGCATCTGTTTTGTCTTTTTTGTGGGAAACATGAATTATGAGGTTTGAGATTTTTGTATGTGTATTCCCTATATTTCTGTTGTAAAAAATTGATTAAAGAAAGGAGAGATGAGCAACTTTAACCGTTAAAGAGGCTGTATTTAAATTGCAAATACCAATTATTAGAAAAAGGATTTGATAAGGTTTTAGTGGCACTGATGCCGGTAGCGAGTCCTCTTATTCCTTTTTGATTAGATCAGCAGATCCTGTGGATTTTCTGTGACATAACTTTGACAAATGCTTGGCAAAAAATGCACAACAAACATCCTGTGGAAATATTAATAATGTTTTACTTTTCAGTACAGATGTAAGAACCACATATTTCTCCTGACAAGCCGGTTTAACTGAAAAATTAAATTCTTACAGACAGCGTTAGGCCAACAAGAGGCTCTACTTATCCACAATACTGGAGGAAACAGACTTACTGTCCACTTCATCCAGGATAAACTCGTCAGTGGTGAGGTCCAGCTCACCCAGGTTGAGGTTGGAGATGTCCACATCAGTCTTCTACAAAAAAAGACACAGAACTGAATTTAATCCATCGTTTGAGAGAGAACTTTGTTCTGTAAAAGGTGTTAAAGTCAAAGTAATGGCACATTTATTAGCCTGAGTGAGCTTAAACCTTAGGGAGCAAAATCTGTTGATATGCTTAGTGTATAAACTGACTTTTGCAGCTCGAATATTAATCATTTTAGTTTTTTCCCCCTCAGAATTACAGGCTCACATATAAATTACAGAATCACTTTTGTCCTGTAAGATGGGAGACTTGTGAGGGACTTGTTTATCAATAATGGAAGCAGAGAAGAATCCCATTTATTCTTAAATTTATAACAATTTCATGCCTTCAAAAAAAAAAAAAAGAATCCCCAAAAGAGTCAAGATTAAAAAAAATGTAATCTAAGGCAGGAAATTAATTAGAGCAACAATATGCAACTTTATTTACCTTTAAATAGTAGTTCTGAATGAAATCGGAAAGAGAAAACAACTTTCAATGGGTAAAAAAATGTCCAAAAATGCCCGACTTCAGCCAACACAGCAAGCTTTAGCTGAAAGAAGGCTGATAGTCCAGAGGACTGTGGGATCCAGAAGTTGGGGCTCAGAAACAGAAAAATGTGATCATAAGAAGAGTTAAAGAGCGAATGAACAGGCATAAAAGAAGCCCTTCAAATCGCAACAAACCAGTGGAAGAGCTTACTTTGTTAATATACGGTCTTTTCTCATTGTTACTTTAATTCCCCTGCCAAGTAGGTCATGTTTTTGGCAGTGTTTGTTAGTTTGTGATCAGGATAACTCAGAAAGTTTAACAAACTATGACATTTTCAGGGAAAGTTGGTCATGGCACAGGAAAGAAATGGTATAATTTTGGTGGTAATCAGAACATGATGCAGGAATTTATTAAAGGATTTCTTAACAGTGCAAGACAGGGCAATTCTCCACATTTACGCTACGAACTCAGAAAGTTCTCAACGGATTTGGATGACATTTTCTGGGAATGTTGGTCATGGCACAACGTAGAAGTCATACTATTTTGAGAGTGATCCAAATCTGAATGCAGATTCAGGATTGTTTCCAAGGATTTGTTAATACTGCGAGAAAGGTCACTTTTTCACAATATTGATTATAACTGGACCGACAATACTGGAAATTCCTGGAGCACTTCTTGTTTAACCATGACATGCTCAACTTTAACATATATATTTCATCCAATAAAAAAGTCTAGGTATCAGAATCAGAAATACTTTATTAATCTCCAAGGAGAAAGTTGGTTGTTTCAGTTGCTCTTATTTATAGTAAAGCTGCAGGAATAACAGATAAAGTGATTGAAATAAGCTAAGAGAATAAAAGAATTTAAATAGGAAAAAAGTCATTATGAGTTGAGTCTTTAAGACATGATAATGTTCTTAATGAATTAAAAAGAAGAAAAAGTTGGCTATAAATGAGGCCAATGAATTAACACTATTTGACATTGATATACAAACTGAAGAAAAAAAAGAGAAGCTTCTTCCCGAGAGCCATCACCACCCTGAGCTCACATGCAATGACCCAAGGCCTCAATATAATGTAAAATGTGCAATATTTCTATCACTGTCACTGGTGGTCTGCTTTAAATACCACCTGAATATTTGTTCATCCTGTGCAATGCAATCAATGTGATGTATAATCATCTGTAAGAATCAATCACCATGTGCACCAAGTATTCAGTAAATATCATCTGTCCTGTGCAATACATCTCCATAGACATATTTATTTTTATTCTTAACATTTCTCTCTCCATCTTATATTTGTATATAGAGTTTTTTTCTCCAATTGCACTGTTCTGTAGAATTTTATCCTGTACATATTTTGTACCTACACTCTTTAAAACTATTTATACTTTGAACTATTCTCCAATCTCGTTGTACATTTTGTATGATGACCATAAAAGGCATTCTGATTCTGATGAATATAAATATGACAGAACTAAGATGTAAGATGATTTGCTCCTCTGAAATGTCTACATTTCTCTATCTAAAGTCTAGTTTTTAATGTTTAGATTCAACTCAATAGTATCTGATGAAATTATGTTCACTGATAATATAAAATATTGCTTTAAATTTCTCAGTTAATAACTAATTAACTTTAAAATAAGTGCATAAATGACGCTGCACTGCTATAGGACACAAGGAAATGATCGAGCTTTGACAGAATGCGAACAGCTACTAGCCTGGGGGAATAAAATGGATGTAAATCAACATTTTGACACTTAATTCAACACATTTATGCTTGATAAATAATAATAATAATAATAATAATTATAATAATAATAAGAGAAATATCCACGTAGCTGTTAGCTTATCATCTTTGTGAGCCTAACGCAGCTGGCGTTACAGCTCATTGATACATGTTTGGACAGGAGACAGGACGAATAATAATAATTAAAGGAAACAAAATAAATTAGAATCAAAGTTATAAAATCACCTCATCTTGTAGATACGCCATTGCGATATCTGTCTGCTTCCCAGCTGTGTTTACATCGGGAGCAGCTCCAACGGCTAATGAAGCCTCCTCCGCCATTTTGACACGAAAACTACAAAAACACGTCACCACAACAAAAATATCCCAGCTTCACCCAAACAACGATTAATTACTGTGATAATTACGTGTTGAAAATGAATTAAATCAACTGCTGAGCCATTTGATGACACTATAACGTATTTTGGCTTGAGTTTGCTTATTTATTTATGTCGTGCCGGACATATAAGAGTGAAGGACCGACTTCCGCTCGCCGGCACGCTCAAACTCTCGCGAGAACTGAACGACTTCCTCTTCGCACGGAACCTACTTCCAAGATGGTGAGTCTAAATTTGATCAACCTCGAATACTTGATAATCCTCTGTCATCCACCGTTTCTAACTCACCATTATAAATTTCTCACGTTAACTGATAACCATCAAACCTTTCCTTAATGGAATGGTGATGAATTAATGGCGGATTAGGTGGCAAAGTGTTTTTTTTAGCTTGTTCTCTTGCAACGCTGGGCTACCATGTAATGACCGACTATAGCTAACTAGCGCCAAAGCCTGAACCAACACCGCATATATCTGTTAATAAAGCCAGAAATACATTATAGCCCCTTTGTTACTAAGATAGCACCAAGACAGAGCTTTACACAAATTCAGCGAGCTGCAGGAACAGTGAAAACACTCAGCGGCTAGTTGGGAATGCTAATAAGTGTTAGCCTGTGCTAGCATGCCTGATCAATGAAGCACCAGAGTATAGAGGTCTAAATGTGTGTTAGGAGGAGAATAAACACTTCAAACGCTATCTTAACTGTATATTAATGTAGGAGTCTGTTTTAAGGACTTGAAGACGCACTAAGATGGTGATAAGGCAGCTTCAGGTCTTGTTGTAATGCTAACCGGAGCTAAAATAGGTGGAGATGCTCACCTGAAGACAAAATATTCACTCATTTGCCTTCACACACACACACTTGTTAACTTCAGTGACATTCCAGTTTAGGAGTGAATTTTGACCATTCTGATGTTGGACAAGAAGGCCTGGATCTCAGTCTCTCAGATCTATGAGGTTGAGGTCAGGACTCTGCGCAGGCTAGTCACGTTCTTCCACACCACACTCCCTCATCCAGGTCTTTATGGACCTTGCAGTGAACGGAGCCGTCCCCAAACTGTTCCTCAAAGCTGGGAGCATGAAATTGACCAAGACGTCAGACTAGGACCGTTCCACCTGAACACCACCAAACTCAGACTCGATGATCAGATTAACAGACAGAAGTGTGATTGGTCACTCCTCTGCTCTAGAGTCCAGCAATGTGCTTTACTCCACTGCATTGATGCTCTGCATTGCTCTTGGTGATGTGAGGCTTGGATGCAGCTGCTTGGCCATGGAAACCCATGCATGAAGCTCTCTACGCTGTCCTTGAGCTCATCTGAAGGCCACATGAAGTTTGGAGGTCGACCCTGCTTTGTTGCTGAGTTGTTGTTGTTCCCAGTCTCTCCCACTTTGTTATAATCCTGGACTTCACTGAGCTCCTCAGAGCAAATGTTTATAGAAGCAGTTTGACTGCTTAGGTGATGATTTTATACACCTGTGGACATTGAAGTGACTGGAACACCTGAATTCAATGATTTGGATGATTGAGCAATGTAGTGTACTTAATTAATCTTCAAGGGGAAATTCAGTTGTTTCAGTTTCTTACTTACACTACAGAAGCAGGAATATTACATAAAAACATCAGAAAAAGATAAGAGAATTAACAAAAATTTAAAAGTACATGTTGAATGTTTAAGATGGACGATGTTTTTAAGGACAAACATGAGAAGTGTGTATACAGATGGGTTTGTGAGTTTCCTGCTCCTCCTTTAAAATCGAGGTAGGAATTTAAAAGTATTTACAGCTGAGAATTCATAACCGAGTCCAGAGGGAGCTACACCTTTTTGTCTATTTTCATAACAATTCTCTTTTCAATGATGTGAAAGTCAGGGTGTTTGTGCTCTCCTAAGAGGCAGTCAGCAGAAACTACAAATCGAAGAAGTAATCATGCGAGACCGAAGTGTAGCTTCATTTGACTCTGATTACAAGTAAATTTGGAAGCGCCCAGAGAAAACCTGCGTACGCCTGCTTTTTGGATGCAGAGGATGAAACAAAGAATTGGAACAGGCAGAATCAGTATTGACGTTTGTGTTGATAAACTCGTCCTTTCCTGAGTCCATGTGTATTTAACACATATTCTTTGTGTTTCAGTCTCTGGTCATCCCTGAGAAGTTCCAGCACATTCTTCGTGTTCTCAACACGAACATCGATGGCAGGAGGAAGATCGCCTTCGCCATCACTGCCATCAAGGTACGTCTATTTCACATATACAGCACTCTGCAGTCTTTGTCCAATATGTCCTAATGTCTCACCTCTGTCCTGTCCCAGGGTGTTGGCAGACGTTACGCCCACGTTGTCCTGAGGAAGGCCGACATCGACCTCAACAAGAGGGCGGGAGAGCTGACTGAGGAGGAGGTAAGAGGACTTCTGATGAACTAATGTTCAAGCTCATGAAATGGATAAAGTGGAGCAAAAAACATGCTTAAGTTAGAATTTTTCCCCTCCTTGACTTATTTTAAACTGTGTCTGTGTAGATGGGCCATGTTTTAAAAACTTGGTAGATCAAACTCAAATGGATTACTCTTGAAAACTTAACATATTTTCCTTTGTTCTGTCTGTTAAGCTTTGGGTTTATCAAAAGAAATGTCTTACTATAAACTAAGGATGTAAAATATTATCAGACTGTCTGATATGAACATTTTTTGCTGATATTTTGACCATAGAAATTATCCATGAATATCAAAAATTGTCTGTTATACCTGCAAAATTGTACCATGATGGTATACCTCATATCCACCAGTGTTAATTTTGACAGCACTTTTTTAATGTAGTTTTAGTCTTCTGCCAAAAAAATCTTTTAGTTTTAGTTGTAATTGAGTCATCTAAATTGTTTTAATTATAGTCTAGTTTTAGTCGATGAAATCTGCTGTAAATTTAGTCGACTAAAATATGAAGTGTAAAGGGTAAGACATTTTTTGTGTTTCCTAGAATTACTGATGTCATGTTTTACACTTGGATAAAATGAAACATCTAATAACTCTTTATTGAATTCTAGTAAAGTCTGAATGTATAAATGAACAGAAACAAATTGAACTTTTGTGTGAAATGAAATCACCCGTATTTATTTTAACTCATCCAAACTTTCCTCACAACCAAAGTAGCTGTGATTGGATATATTCCTAACTTGTCTCTACTTCCTACATGACCAAATTAGGTCTGATCGGATTAAGTCTCTGTCAAACATTTTAGCCTAGTTTTTATTTGTTGATGAAAATGTCAGTTAATTTAGTTTGAGTTTTTTCCATGTGCACTTGTTTTTATGAGTTACTGTCTAGTTTTCATCAGGGGAAAAAAGGTTGTTGACAAAACTATGACAAAAATAATTTAGTCAACAAAATTAACACTGACATCCACTTTAATAATTGGAATAAAATGTTTTTCTTGCTCCCCATCTGTTTCTATAACAAAAAGGACTGTAACCATGGAAGGAATTTGTTCATTCTAGTAAAGTAAAGACTTGTTGCTCTTGACACAAAACATTGGTAACGATGTTGGCGATAATATAAAATCCCAGTTTTATTTCTACAACACTTGATTTACAACTTTCATCATTTTTTCCCCCTCAAAAAACCTTCAAGTGACACAAAAATAACATGAATAAAGTTTTGCCTTTATGTTATCAAATATGTTCCAAAACTAAACAGGTTTGTCACATAAACACTGAAAGCTGAGCTATTTTCACAGGATATTAACTTGAAATGCTCTGATCAGTATTTAATCTTCTTTTTAAAAAAACGGATACAAGCCTAAACATGTGCCTGTGCAAAACCTGACGCGCCTACAATCAGGGAAACTGAACATTTTCAGTTTTTATATTTTCAAACATTGCAACTACTTACTATTGGAGTAAGTTGAGAAAAAAGTTAATTTTTGAATCTTCTGCAGAAAATAAATCAAATTAATTGATTGATATTGATTGAAATTGATATGTCCTAGCACTATTGGTGATTATGAGCTTGGAAATATGAGCAAAAATCCAATACTGTGTATCCCTAAATGAAACACGTCTTTCAAAGGAAAAATATTCTTTCAAAGCCTCAGAAAGCTGTGCTTCAGTCTGATTTAATCTTAACAGTTAGATCATTTTTAAATGTTTGTGTGTTTTAAACAACATTTTCTTTTACTTTAAGCCTCTTAAGTATGAAAGTACTTCTCATGTCTAATTCAGGAGACGGCTGCGTAGGAGAAAAAAAAACTCCATTTAAGCGTGAAGATTGACTCTCGCACACTATCTAAATTGGAAGAAATTCATTTAATTGCAACGTTTTGGTCTCAGACCTTCGTCAGGCAAACCAGTGAAGGTCTGAGAGGAAACGTTAAAACTGAAGAAGTTAGACGGTGTGCAGGAGTCAATCTCCACCTTTAAATTTACTTTAAAATTCTCCACCCGTGAGGACATTTGGTCAAAGATGATGCTGATTGTATGCTAACTTTCTTCATTTCTGCACACTCTCTTCTCACGTCTGTGTTTGTCAGGTCGAGCGCGTGGTGACCATCATGCAGAATCCTCGTCAGTACAAAATCCCAGACTGGTTCCTCAACAGACAGAAGGACGTCAAGGACGGCAAATACAGCCAGGTATGCAAACACCAGAAACGGATCATAACTTAGTGAAGAAAGAGCTTTTTTCTGTAAAATAAATGCACACGGATACAAAAAAGAGGCTACAAGACCTAAAGTCAAGCTGCTTCATTTTAGAGAAGCAGGCTAACCATGCCCATTAAAATGAATGGAGACAGCTTGGCTAATGTTAGCACAACCAACAAACAGTTTTACCCCTTTCAGACTGGCCAAAAAACCTGCATAAATCCGCCAACAATCGGCTACTGTCCGCAGTTTGAAAGGGTCTAATCCGCATTTCGACCCAGGTCGACTTACCCTGCAAGCGACATGGGTTTTTATCGGCTCGTCTCCGACCGGCTTCAGTGAGAATGTCACACCCGGGTCAAGCTGCTAAGTTAAGTTACGTGACTCTTTGCCATCTCAGCAACAAATTCCATCCACCTTTGTATCATCAGCGCCGAGTTTGTACATTTTTAAAGAGGGACAAAACTACAAAGTACAGAAAACCGTTTCCACGGCGTCCATGCTCTTTTCCAGTGTTTACGTGGTCGTGTTTTGTGGCGCCGATGACGTCATCTACGTGATGACATCAGCTTGATGCGCCAGAGGTAAAAAAAAAAAAACAGCCACGCAGCTCGTCTGCTGCTGAGTAGTCCCGGGTCTGCTGGCAGTGGTAAAGGAGTCACTCGTGGGTTAACCAGCGTTGAAAAAACCAGCATTGACCCACGGATTTTAGTGTGAGCGGTATTTGACTGATTGTTGGTTGTGCTAAAGAAGGCTACTACAAGTTAATATGAACAAAGCACTTCATGTCGTTCATTTTTCAAGCCAAAAACGAGGCAGAAATAAGTTTAAACTGACCTGTAGATCATGTAGATCATGCGTTCTTCCTTCTGCTCCTACTCAACTGAACCACAGCGGCGTGATAACTACACCTGGCTGGTTGCGCTGACCTACGTGACCATGTGACGTCACCACAGAGATGAACAACAATTGGCCAAATAGCCCACGTGATCAAGGAGAAATACCGCAAGATTTTAAGACGGGAGTAACATTGGGGCAGAAACGGGATTTGTCACCAGGGTAACATTTGTTTGAGTCTTGAAAGTGTTAAACTTCAAGTTTGATGCTCAAAAGTTTTGAGCTTTAATGGAGACTGTCGAGCTTTATTATGGGGGAACAGCAGAAGACTCCAGAGATGATCAGGGCCGTCAATAAGGGAGAAGATTTCTGGGGCCCAGAGCATGAAGGGGCCCTCAAAGAAGAAGCAAAGAAACTGTCCGTCCTAAATTCAGGCAAAAGTTATTTTTTTTTAATCAACTTAACACTTCGCATAACTTATTAAAGCAACAAAAGAGCCACAATGAAGCTGAGTCCTCCTTCCTCTTCCCATCACCTTGACTCGGTTAACCTCTGGAGACGGGACAGAGATGGGTTGACTTGTTCCCCTGATTATTGGATTAGATGGAACTTTATGAATCCCTTTGGAAAAACTTCCTCAGGTAGTTTAATATAACAGATATTAAAAAAAGAGATATAAATATAAATATTTATGTCTTTATATTATTATTACGTCTTCACAATGTTCACAGAGGGGTAAATATTACGACCTGAAACAGCAGCGTGAAGTGGACTATCAGAATCAGTCGTTTTTTTTATTGCCAAGTATGTGACACATACAAGGAATTTGACTCTGGTAGTTTTCTGTAGTCCAAGGGACGAAGAAAAAATGAAAAAAGAGGGAGCGAATAAAATTAAATATAAATGAAAATAACTCTTAACAAATGTGATGTTTATACAAAATGTACATCAGAAACATATGTACAATATATAGAGTGAGCCTATAATTTTGTAATATTTATGTTGTCATTGGGCATCGGAGTCAGGTGATTTATTTACGCCAAAATAATAGGGGTGTGTCAGAGACAATAAATAAATCAAACGTACACTGAAAAAGTGTGTGCTGGCCCTGGCATCCTTGTTCGGCTCCCTGAAGTTAAAATAATTCACAGAAACCTTTTAAATATGACGGCAGGGTCGAAGTTTTCAGTTCTGGTCAGAAGTGATGGTGTGTGGATCAGATGAATCCTCTCTCGGTGTGAGGTGGAGCTGTGACTTCACTTTGTGTTCACGTTTGACTGAATAAAAACCACAACTCCTAAATGGCAGATCAGGGCGTTCCTGTTTTTACCGCGCGTCACATTCTGGCAGAGAGTTTTCTGTTTATCTGCCTGTCAGTTCTGTTTTCTCTGACAGATGGATGAATGGATTTAGTGAATATTATAACCGTTCTTTGTTGTGGTGAGGTGTTACAGAAACATGTTAGTGATCTGAAATGGAGCAGCAGGTTTATTTAAAGCTGAAAGAATGTTTGAAAACTAATTGTCTCACGTTCGTGTCATTTTCATGTTATTTTGAACTTCATCATATAGAAGTTGACTCGGGTCCACTTAATATGAATATTTAGGGAAGACTGATCGATCACTAAAACCAATTTAATTCAAAGTAAAGTCAAAATCCAGTCTTTCGGTAGAGCTGCTTGTAAACACTTTAGCACTGTGTTTATTCAGAGCTATCAGGTTTGAATAATATTTATATATTTTTATTAATGTTGGCATTAAGAAAATCCATGTCAGGAGTGTGTGGATATATTTCTTAAAAATGCTGCAAAAATCATTTAGATATTGGAGCCTTTGGCACACGAAAATCCATATTTTTACATTTATTTGACAGTTTTTCCTTTGATTCTGACTTGTTCATATCATAATCTGAATGAATGAATATTTTTAATCTGGTTACATACATATTAAAAACAAAGAGTACAATCATTTAACGCAAACTTGCCAGTAACTGAAAGGTACAGGCTGAAGCTTGTGGTTAATTTTTTGCCTTTCCTGTACAAACCAAGATAAATTTGACATATAAGGAAAAAAACAGAAGACATCCTTATAAGCATGAATTAGTTTATGCTTTGAGGTTTTTCTAAGATTTAAGAGCGCTTAAATTGGTGCTGCTGCAGCGCTAGTGATGCATCTGTGTAGTTCATCCCTAGAACATGTTGATTAAGTCTATTCTGATGTTAACATCATGCCAAGTACTGTTTCTGTTAAGATGAAGGACCAGAGGTGCAAAGGGATTTAAGTGCACCAAAAAATACACTAAACAAACTGCAGACTTATTTATGCAGAAAATGTTGTATATTATGGTCGTAGCTCTAATAACAAATGATGCAATAAATGTTGGCTTGTGAAAGTTGCATCCTGTTGTGGCTGTTTTTGTTGTTGCAGAAATTTGGTGACATTAGAGAAGCTCTGCGGCATTTCTGTTTAACAGTATTGGTTGATATTTGTCCTGCAGGTGGACATTATCCTTTCAGTTTAGATTTAACATGCAGTACAAATGTTCTGGTGCAGTGTTGAACCGGTGCAGGCAGCCATTTAGAAGAGAAATTGATCTCAGAGTGAAGTATATACAAAAGATTGTGTTCATTCTGGCTTCTAGATCTCAAAATGACTGATTTAAAGAAGAGGTTAGAAAGGGTCTAAAAACATCTTCCTTAGTTTGACATAAATGCTGATATCGTGGTGGAGAAGCACCAAAGAATGTCTCTGCCTAACAGTTCTGGTGGTCCTTTTTTTCGTCTGAGTAGAAATGTCAAACTCTGTCTGTTTGTGGTTTCAGGTCCTCGCTAACGGTCTGGACAACAAGCTGAGAGAAGATCTGGAGCGGCTGAAGAAGATCAGGGCTCACCGTGGGCTCAGGCACTTCTGGGGGTAAGACAGTCTGATCCGGTCTGAACTAACAAATATGAAACCTCTGCATCGGGATCTCCTCCTCACGACTGTTTGACCCCCTGAGATTTAGTGTGATTACAATCCAAAGGAAAAAAAAGATGGTTCTGCTATTTAAGACACTTAAACTCCAGGTCCTCAAAGAAGTGAGAAGTAAATAAGAGTTTGGGCCGTGGGCTGCGTCGTGTAGTTCGGCTTCGACTGTGAACTGTGCCGTTGTTAACAGAACACAAATTGATCGAGGACGGCCGTCGCAGCATTTAAGGCTGTGTCCATATTTTAAACACAGGCCCAACGAGCGCTGCCCCATCCCTACAGTTAAGGTATAAAAGGCCAAAACCCTCCCTTGGTTTATTATAATGACCGTCGAAGGCAAATGCCCGGCACATCAGAAACTATGGATGGATAGATCGATAAATGGGGAAAGGAAGTAAACATCAACACTAAAAGGAGCCTGAGGATCTATAATATAGACAACTCAAAAACTACTTTAATCAAAGTTTTAATCACTGAAATTTCAGTATTTTCACAACAAATTCCATCCACGATTTTCTCTCAACCGGATGAGGAAACACCTTTTGCTTCACGCATGCGCAATCACTCGATTTCTGCCTGAGCATGCTCAGTGGTAGTGTACCAGCCAATCAGAGAGCAGCTGTCAACATGCCGATGTCTTCGAGTGGTACGGTGACATTTGAGAATTACACGATGATTACACAAAGGTAAACTAAATAAGACCCAAAATATTGGATTAGAACAGTTTAACAGTTTAATAAGAATTACAAACGTTTGGCGGTAATGTTTCATAGACAGAGAATATTTCGGCTTTTTGTATCAGATGTGTTGTAATCGCGATGTTGGTAAGATGAAATATTTCACATATTTTGCTTGTGCTTGTGCATAACAGGCATCCGAAAATTAGACCTTAAGAGCAAAGAAATGCATGTTATAAAGGAGAAATTACGGTATTGTACAAATGCAGGGTTTGAATTCAGCCGGGACTTCGTCCATGTCAGTCGTCATGATTCAACATCTTAAACAAATCAGCTGATCACTGAAACCAGACCTGTGCGGCTGATTTTGGGAGGAGGAGGAGACCAGATGCAGATGAAGCCTTTCCTGGAACATGCTTGAACCTGAGACTGTTAACATGTTTCTGCTTTACGTGGACCCAAGAAAAGATTTAGTCCAAGCTAGGGCTGAACAGTTTATCGTTCCGTGGGATTTTGATGTATTTTATGAAACTTTTTTTTAACGTAACACAATTAAGGATTTTTTGCACTACATGTTTTAAGTTAAGACCGTCAAAGATTTTAGTTCTTCAGTGGTAATAACTGCCGCTGGTCGAGGACTTTAACGAGTGTTCATTCATGTTTCTTGTTCATAAAAACAGTTGGAGGTAATTTCTTACTGTTGGTTTTCATCCTTGCCTCAGAGTAATAGCTTTAATAATTGATGGTTTGATGTCATTTTCTATCATGTTTGTAAATGTTGCTGTAAACACAGTGAATATTGCACTGATGCTTGATTTGAAGAAAATTGTGAATCAAATTGAAATCACAATATCAGCCTGAAAAATCTCTTTCCTGAAATCGTTCAGTAGTCCAAACAGCTGCAGCAGGTTGTTTGAGATCAGCTCCCTGCAGTTCCTGTTCCTGGCAGCATCACCTCAGTTATTAAATAAAGCATCTTTGGATTTTTACTACAGATGCACAATACTGGACTTTTGCTGTTATTTCTGAACTCATTATTGCCCATAATGTGTGTCTAGAGTAGAAAGTCTCTGCTAAACTAAATTTGACCCGTTTCTTAGAGTCCAACACTGTTTTTCTTGTCTAACTTTTTCTCTCCTCTTTCAGTCCAACACTGTTTTTCTTGTCTAACTTTTTCTCTCCTCTTTCAGTCCAACACTGTTTTTCTTGTCTAACTTTTTCTCTCCTTTTTCAGTCCAACACTGTTTTTTTTGTCTAACTTTTTCTCTCCTCTTTCAGTCCAACACTGTTTTTCTTGTCTAACTTTTTCTCTCCTCTTTCAGTCCAACACTGTTTTTTTTGTCTAACTTTTTCTCTCCTCTTTCAGTCCAACACTGTTTTTCTTGTCTAACTTTTTCTCTCCTCTTTCAGTCCAACACTGTTTTTCTTGTCTAACTTTTTCTCTCCTCTTTCAGTCCAACACTGTTTTTCTTGTCTAACTTTTTCTCTCCTCTTTCAGTCCAACACTGTTTTTCTTGTCTAACTTTTTCTCTCCTCTTTCAGTCCAACACTGTTTTTTTTGTCTAACTTTTTCTCTCCTCTTTCAGTCCAACACTGTTTTTCTTGTCTAACTTTTTCTCTCCTCTTTCAGTCCAACACTGTTTTTCTTGTCTAACTTTTTCTCTCCTCTCTTTCAGTCTGCGTGTGCGCGGTCAGCACACCAAGACCACTGGCCGCCGTGGTCGCACCGTCGGTGTGTCCAAGAAGAAGTAAACTCCCCGCTTCCCTTTGTTTCAATAAAACGCCACATTGGTCCAAATCTCTGTCCTGGTCTTTGTTTCACTCCAACAGTTTCAGGGTTTTAAGAGTTATTTTTAAAATTCAATGATCAGAGCTTAGAATAAATCTGTATACACATACGGTATATCTGAAATGAAAACAGAGAACCTAAATTATAAAAATGGGTATGAAGTATGTCAAAGTAGAAAAAAGCTCTGACAAATAGAATAATAAATGTCATAAGACTTGAAAAATCATTTTGATGACACATTTTGAGACTTGAGGGCTAAAAGTGGAAGTGTTTGGAGAAACTCTCATTGTTCCAAAAATAATAATAATAATCAGCGTTTGTGATGTTGACTGATTCATGGCTGGAATAACTTTATCACAGCTTCACTTTGCACCTCATTTTATTGCATATTTTGTGTTTTTCTCATCTAAAGATTCAGGATGGAATAAAAAAACATTTGGTTCAGTCTGAAGTATTTTAAAAGTTGATGCTGTGAAAGTGAAAAATATTTTTGTCTCACATTTTTATTTAACTTTAATGAGAGGGACTTAAGTGAGAGTTTTTAAAATTAATTCAGGTCACTCCAAAATGGTAATTCATCAAAATCAGTGTTTCTATCAATTATCTTTGCACCTTATCTTTGGAAATACTGCATATTTTTTGAGTTTTGACAGGTCATTAAAACTTAATATATTTTATACACACACATATAACTATATCTATGATTAGGGCTGAAGTTATGAGCAACATATGATGCAGTGAAATATTTATATTTCACATTTTATTAAATATAAAATAAGAGGGACCACCTTGGGACCAACAGGTAGGTTTCTATTTAAACCCTCATTGCTGTTAAATAATAATGCGTTAAAATCAGCGTTTCTATCATTAATTGACCAAGTCAAGGATGTAATAACCTCATCCTGAATATTCCACTTTGCACCTTGTTTTTTTTTTTTTTTGAAAATATTGCATTTTTTTTTTCCATGAAAAAAAATCAGTTCTTTTGACAAGGGTAAAATATATATCTATATCTATTTACCCATATATATCTATATGTAGCTATATATATCTATATCTATACATACATATATATGCACATATATATGTATATGTATATATATATGTATGTATATGTATGTATATATATGTATGTGTGTATATATATATCTATATATATATATCTATATACACATGATTTATAAAAAATATCTTAATGGTTTCGACTGAAGTTGTTGAAAATATTTGATGTGGTTTTTATTACATTTCAGTGAAAGGGACCATTTTGGGACTTGGTGGGAAAAAAAAAAGTGTTCTTTATTTTAATGGAGCGTCAAATTTAAAACTTAAAAAATTAACTTAAATGATGAAAACTTCAAGATTGGCCTTGAAAACATAAAATTACCAAGACAGCTTTGCATTATCTAATTAAAATTAAAATTAAATTGTTCCTGAAAACCTGTAAATACTCTGTTAGTGGCTTGATCGCATTTGAATTTGAATATTTTAAGGTTTATAAAGTTACATCCTCTGACATCCTCTACTTAAATTCCTTCAAAATTAACTCAAATAGGAAATAACTGTCCCTCAGGCTGAGGATTGTCAGATCACTGAAATGTGGTCTTGTCTATAAAAAATGAGGGTAAAATCTACATTTTTAGGACAAACTGATGTTGATAATCTAGTAAATCTATGAAGGATATGAAAAAGCTTCTGGATTTTGTTTTAGTGTAATTATTGTGTTCTAAACACGATTATAACAGCATGAAAATTAAAGTTACGGCTGCTGTTTGAGCACATTTTCACAGGAAATCAGTTTTTTTTATCAGCCTGGATGTCAGCATTAAGCCTGTAGTACGGACTAAACTTAGAGATTCAGAAACACATTCAGTTTTTTTAATTTACTCCCAAATCAGTGATCAACCCCAAGTTACAGCCTGCTTCAAAAGACACCACACAGCGGAGATTATTCTGTTTTATTGTGCTGCATCGCTGAAGAAGGAAGAGTCTTAATGTACAGCAGGATTATCTTAGTCTTTACAGAGAAGGCTGAACAAACAGGGTGATGGCTTTTACAGACTGAAGAATGATCACCAGCTTTTAAAGGCAGAGTTCAGCATTATTTTAAATAAAAAAATAAATTCAAGATATTAATATAAAAATGAATCATCGCTGAAACACAAATCCTTTAGAGGATGATCAGATTACTTTAAGGAAAGTAGGGGATGGATTTTTTTAGTGCAATATTGTGATATTTTATTAAGTTTTTTTTTAGATATTTCCACCAGGTTTCAGTCAGACACTCCATCCCTCGTGACATTTTTTATTCTTTTGTCAGTGGGATGCACAGTAAAGTTTACATTTAATTTCTGTATAAAGAAAACTGATTAGAAACTGGATTTGAAAAAAAAAAAAAAAATCACTAGAAATGTTTGGAAAGCAAAAACCACTGCTAACACTGAGAAAGCAAGTACACCGATCCAGACTGAGGTCTAGAATAAAAAACCTGGACCTGGATTCAGATCAGCTCATGCCCGAAATCTCAACCAAAAATCCCAGAAAGTGTCTCCAAAATCCACGGAGAACTTTATTAATCAACCTGCACAGACAGACAGACAAACGGAGAAACGAGGGTGAAAAACAAGACCTCTGCGGCAGAGGTAAAATCACCTTTTGATTTAAAAAAAACACATTGTGAGAAACTGCATCGTCAGGTCCTGTCCAGCACACAGCCCTAATCCAAAACATCAAATTTAGATTAAAAAATGCTGAAATCTCCCTTTAAAGGTGATCAGGAGCGAATGTGAGCAGCCACAGAAACAGTGAAATGACACTGAGGAAGAAAAGTTACTGTTCGTCCTCTATAATGCTCAAAAATAAAGTAAATGAAGATTTTATGCTGAAGGTGAAAATGTTAACCCCACCTCAGGCTAAAAACAACAGACTCTGCCCCCTCCGCAGCCCTTGATGGTGAAAAACTGAACCCGAAAAACAAGGACTGCTGTTATTCTTCACCTCCTTCATTGGATTAAGTTGCAGGATTTTAACTAAATCGACATAAAACCAAAGAAAATGGGATTAATGCCAAACTTTCCACCTTTAAGAACTTTAAACAAGATCTTAAATTAACACATTTTCCTTAATGCATCCACGCAAATAACGAATTTTGATCAAATTCCTTACAAAAAAAGAAATTATAATGCTACTCTGTTTATTTTAAGATGGTCAAACACCACTCATGGAGGAGCAGGATGAAGCATCTATAATGAAATTTCAGCCTAAAAAAGGTGTTTCAGGGATGAAGATTGGCCATCTGAAAGTCTGTATAGAAAACAGCATTTTACTCTTAATAAATTAAACTGTTCATATTTTAATGTACCCGTGTGGAGCATTGTGGTGTATTTTCGAATATTACAGCTAATATACGGGATCTTTAAAGTGCTTAAAAAATGTATTAGACCACCACCGAATGAATAAATGAATAAACACAGCTGCCCTAAATTAACAGCACTGATAACGAACAAAATCATTTTTGGTTCTTTAATGGTTAATTCACCAGTATGTAGAAGCTCTTAAACTGAAATAATACTTTAATGCTAAAATAAAATTATGATTATTAACCAGGAATTTACAAAATGAACTGTTTTACAAAAATATATATAAACAGAAAAAATAGTAAAGCTAATCATTATGTTTGATTAAGATGTCAAATTACAGTTATTTTGGATTAATTCAATTTATATTTTTTGCAGATTTAAAACATAATTTATTCTTTGACTTATATTTCCTCATCGGTAAGCTGTGGCTCTGTTTGAAAACATAAAAACTGAATAATTACTCTGTTTTCATCATGGTAGACGCGGTCAGCTTTTGCACAGATGATTTAAGGCCTGAATTTATTTATTTTAGTTTTACAGTGTGAACATGCCTACGTCCAAACTACACTCTTGGGTGCTTGCTTTGAGAGGGAAAAGAAAATATGCTATATTGTTATTTTATTTTAGGACATAACATGTCCATTAACATTAATAAATATTTCCTTTTCTTGTTTTATTATGGGTGGTCTAATAAATTTGTTAATCACTGTTTGTCAAATATGTTCTGGGAATAACAGCCAGAATTTAATACCTGCGAACACCGATATCGTACTGGAGAAATCGTGCAACGGTTATTGGACGATAAGGTCCATGGCAAAATCTCAACAAATGAAACTGCTTTGGTATTTTGAAGCTTAAAGAGCCCTTAATCTGCTTTTCTGACTTTTATTTTCCCTTCAGTGTGTTAAAAGTCTGCAGCATGTCAATGTCTTATAACCATCAGAAGACCTACCACTGTGACATCATACCATTGTTTCATCAACAGTTTTAGCCCATTGGATTGCAGAGCGGACAAACTAGATTGAATGCAGACATGCAGTGTTAATTTAGTTCACTCATTATTTTCGACATAGTTTATGTCTACAACCTTTTTTCCCCTGATAAAAACTACACAGTAACAAAAACAAGTGCACATGGACAAAAGCTCAAACTAAACTGACATTTTCATCAACAAATAAAAACTAGAGGAAAATGTTTGACAGAGACTTAATCCAATCAGACGTAAACATAAAAAATTCTTTACCCTTTACACTTCATATTTTAGTCGACTAAATTTACAGAAGATTTCAGCGACTAAAATGTTGTGACATTTCATCAACTAAAACTAGACTAAAATTAAAACTAATTAGATGACTAAATTATGACTCAAACTAAAAGATATTTTAGGAAAAAAGACTATAAAACTAATTTAAAAAGTGCAGAGATGACCTGTCAACCAATCAGAGCAGACCGTCCCACATGGAGCTTCAGCCGGAGAGAGAATACAGCTGGATCAGGGGAGACTAAAGGCTTTCTTGAACATCAGTGATAGTGATCATACTCTAACAGCAAATATGAATTCATTAACCTGATTTAAGGCGAATTATGGGCTCTTTAAACATAAATACAAAGAGTAAAATGCGAATGTCAAACTACTATGGAACAAAATGGCGGACTGACTCAATGGCGCCATCGCTGGCAGCGAGCTGATGTTCACTTCAGAGGGCATGTTTTAAAGTCGGGGCTTTCAGACTGCCGGCATGAGCTGTTCTCAAAGACATCCAGAGAGACACAGCACGAGCCGTGCAGACAGAAAAATCAAAACTAGGCAGCCTCAGCTTGTTTCAGCAGATTTGAACGTCCACAGCAAATAAAAGCTCACTTCTTCATCCAGAAAGATTTTACTGAAGGTTTGGGGGCAAATATTTGATAAGGTTGTGAACTTTCTACTCAAGCTCAACACTGAGCTGAAATAATGACGTTAAAATTACATTTAAAATTTGGAGCTCGTGCATCATGGAGCTCAGCTCTACTGCACCACAGGTGATATTACCAAATTATATTTAACAAACTGCATCAGGGACGAGTCAGTGCAGTGCAATTCATATTTAGGCTTGATCAGCGAGGAGATGGTGGTGATACTTTGTAAGCCTCTAAAAGGTTTTAACCTGCTGCACAGTGAGCAATGGGTGACCATTATTTTAAGACTCTTGAGATAAAGTCTTAAAAAAGGCTGAACATCAACCTTTCTTTAAAAAATCCATCCATCATCTAAGCTTTTTATTTGTGATGATCCAATTGGAAAAATCAGGACTAATGTTTGTTCAGTTTGTCAAACGGGCCGATTTCTTCTGCCAAATAAAAACTGTGATGTGCATCGCTGTTTGGGAGACAGGCAGAGAGCAAAGAAACATCTGAGGCTGAAATCTGTTCATCCAACAATCATTTGAGGTTTGTGTTTTCATCTTAGCCGCTGTCATGCGAGAACTGACGATTTTTGTGACCAATCAAATCCATCGAGGACGGCATGGGCTGGTTATTTGTAGGGATGCAGGCGATATCTGCTCGAAAAGTTAAGTATCAGAACTGATTGATATTGAAATTTTTGCAGATATTTACAGCCAATATATCGGGCACACATATCAGCAGGAATATCAGCAAATTACACAAATGAACAATACTGATTCACGAGTATGTTTTTTGAGCTGTGGCTCTGCACCACTGTGCTGCCCTCTCAGATCATTAATGCTGCCACTAATTGAACGCCTTGCACTGAAACATCCTTGATTTTGTTCTAACAAAGATTTAACCTAAATGACCTGGAACTGGAGAAACGATCAAGATTCCCGATGTTCGAGTTAAAGTTAAAAAGTTGGATGTGTCATGGTTTTAAAAGTCCAGGGGAACCCTGAGGTCTTCACGAGTTCCTATTTTGGTATAAAATATCCTTCTTTCCCCTGTTCTATGGCTTTTATTTCAGGAGTAATAAATAAAATGTGTTTATTCAGAGCAACACAACCCAACCTAAAATCAGACCCAGAACTGGATGATCACCCCGAACACGTCAAATATCAAATCAAACATCAAGGTTAACAAAAAGATTCCAGCTAAGCACGTTTACAGTCTTCTCTTCTCTCACTTTTTTAGTTATGAAGCATTTTTAAGTCATAAAATCATCAAAAAGGCTGAAAGAAAAGCATCAAACTGCGTGTTCCTCTTCTTCATCCATCTCCACATCGAGAGCTTCCAGCTGATGTTTCATTCTGAATCTGGTTTTTGTTCTTCTTCATCAATCCTCCAGAAACACCAGCTCACGAGATCCAAACTGAACCGTGTGCCTCCACAGTCTGAGGGACTCGTCTCAAAGAAAGCAGGAGGATGGTGGAGGGGGGGGACAAGATGGCTGCGGCGCCATGCCTTATCCGTCCTTCTGAGCAGCAGGGGGAGACTTCTGCTGCGCTGCTTGTTGTTGTGGTTGTTGTTGTGGTTGCTGTTGGTCCTTGGTGGGAGCGTAGTAAAGCTCCAGAGGTTTCCTCACCTTCCAGTATTTCTCATTGACGAGCTCCAGAGTCAGAGAGCCGTTCAGAGTCTGACAGGAGAGAGAGAGAGAGGGGGGGAGAGAGAGAGAGAGAGAGAGAGAGAGAGAGAGGATATGAATGTTCAGGTTGGAGCCGTCGGCCTTAAAGGGACACACCAGCATTTCTTTTCTTTCGTGTCTTTCCTCACTACAGAGTCCACGACCAGCAGATAGACTCCATTCTGTAGAGACGGGCAGAGCTCGCCTACCGCTAATTAGCTTAGCTCAAACACTGGGAGTCAATGGGTAGCATTAGCTTTCCTCTGCCTACAATCATCAGATAAACTCTTGAGCAACTCTTCGTTTTTTGACCCCTTTACCCGTCACTCTCTTAAATCATTAAGAAAGTGGGAGTGATGTTATGTGGCCTTTAAAAGGTGGTTCTGATACCTCTATGAGGCAAAAAAAAACATCTAGAGGAAATAAATCTAAATATGCAAATAGATTTTGCTCTGAGTCTCTGTGTATACTTTTACTTTTCCTGTAGTTGTCGAGGCTTGAGTGAACTATATTCAGATGTGAGAAGGTTTTTCTTTTATGAATTATCTGGTTTTAGTTTGTAGATTAAATTAGATAGAACTTTATTAATCCCTTTGGGAAACGCCCTCATGAAAATTAGGATTCCAGTAGCAGTTTGAAAAATAGATAAAAAGATATATATGTATATATATATATATATATATATATATATATATATATATAAAAGGATATAAACAAAAATATAAATAAAAAACAAAAATAAGTATTGTACATACTGTATTAAGTTAAGTGAGATTTAAATTTCATTTTGTATATTTGTTTTTTTTTGGTTGCACAACTTTTCAATACATGTATGTGACATCAGTAAAGCATAAATATTCTGAGAGCTTCACCTTTTTGGTTGCATCATTCCAAAAAAAAAAAAAAAAAGAAGCAAAAAATATCTTTGGGTGATAAGGGTTAAATATGCCTAAAGTGGGCAAGGACATGTGCCGTTGGTTGCAGCAAAGCCAAAGACAAGAAGTCTATGTAGGAGTTACTTTTATTCATTTATTTTTTATTGATTTACTTTATTTATATATTTTTATTATTTGTATTGATTTATTTTTAATGTATTTCAACTTTTTTTTTTAATTTATTTTTGCAATTTTTATTGATTTAATTTTATTGATTTAATTATTTTATTGATTTATTTGTATTTTATTCATTTATTTTTATTGTTTGTATTGATTTATTTTTATTGATTTTTAATATTTATTGATTTTTTGATATTTGTATTTATCATTATTTGTACTGATTTACCTTATTTATTATTTGTATTGACTTTTTATTTATTTTAGGTTTTTTTTTTATCTATTTGTATTTATTTGTTTTATTATTTTTATTGATTTATTTTAATTAATTTTTACTGTTTATTTTACTGCATTAGCTGAGGAAAGCCGTTCTTCCTCTTCAATGGAGTTCAGAATAAGAGCACAGAGACACAAACTGCTCCGTCGACTCTTGACCGTCTCTAAAGTCAAACATTAAAATGGTTCCCCGTCTTTATTGCGGTTCCTCTGAAGGTGTACTCACAGAGAACTGTCCTCCTCGGGTCATGATGTAGATGGTGTACTGTTTCTCGCTGACGCTGTTCAGGCTCGAACCCTCTCCATTCGCGTCCCCCCCCTCCTCCGTCACTCTGTCCTCCCTCTCCGTGTTGGTCTGTCCCTCCTCCAGGGCGATCCGCAGGGCCAGGTACTTGGACAGGTGGTCCACGGTGGCGTTGGCCGTGGTCTTTAGATACCTGCGAGTCGTTCAACAAGAGTTCAATAAAAGAGGAAACACAGAAGGAGACAGTGGAACCACGTGGTCCAGCCTCACCTGGTCTGGTTGTAGTCCTGGGCGTGGACCAGCTGGGGGTGTGGCCTGAACACCAGCTCAATCTCTGAGGCCGGCCCCTCTTTTTGGCGCCTTGCTGGGGGGGTGGGGCTGCCGCTGTCCGCCTCGGGCCCGGAGCCGTCCTCTGAGGCCCGCGGTCGTTTTCGGCTCGGTCCGGCCTCTGAGGGGTTCTGACTGGGGGGCTGCGGGGCGTGCGAGGGGGCGGAGTCGTGGGACAGGTGCGAGCGGGAGTCGCCATTGTCTTCCCCGCCGCTGAAGGTGGTGTTGTCGCTCTCCTGGGTCGGCTTCTTCACACGGTGGTTTCTGCACGAAGAGGAAAATCGAGTTTGAGTGGTTATCGGATTATTCTGCTAATTTATTAAACTTTGTTTAAATTTATCTCACAAATAACGTTGATAAAATAAAGTTTTAAAGGGATAAGCAAACTTTTTTTTGTTTTCATGTCTATCCTCACTCCAGAGTCCGTGACACGCAGATAGATGCCGTTCTTTAGACTGTGCTGCAGTAACAAGGAAGAGACGGACAGAGCTCACACATCGCTAATTAGCTTAGCTCAAACACTGGGAGTCAGTGGGTAGTGTTAGCCTGCATTAAAGAATGGATCAGAAACGAATGGCTGACTCACAACTGCAAATCGGTGAGTACACCTTCAGGAGGAAGCAGTTTGTGTCTTTGTGCTCTTATTTTAAGCTCAACTGAAGAGGGAGAACGACTTTCCTCAGCTAATGCAATAAAATAAAAAATAAAAATTAATTGAAATAAAACAAATTAAAAAAAAAACAAAAAATAGTAAAAATAAATAAATAAATACAAATAAATCCAGACAAATAATAAAATAAGTCAATACAAATAATATAAATAAATAAATCAATAAAAATAAATCCTACACAGACTTTTTGTCACATGTTCTTGCCCACTTGAGGTGTATTTAATCCTCATGACCCAAGCCATTTTTTTTGCTTCTTTTGGTGTTTGTGACCTTTTTTTTGTAATATGCAAACAAAAAAAAGACGTCAATACATGTACTGAAAAATTGTGCAATCATAAAGATAAAACAAATATACAAAATGAAATCTTAATGTCATTGAACTGAACACAAACCAGATTATTCATAAAAAAAGCCTTCTCACATCTGAATATAGTTTACTTACGCCTCGACCATCACAGGAAAAATAAAAGTATGCAGAAAGACTCAAACTATTCACATATTTAGATTTATTCTTCTAAATGTTTTTGCCTCATTTTAAAGAGCCACATAACGTCACTCCCACTTTTTTATTGATTTAAGAGAGTGACAGTTAAACCGTCTTTTCCCTTGCATGTCTGAGTTTATCTGATGACTGTAGGCAGAGGCAGGCTAACACTACCCACTGACTCCCAGTGTTTGAGCTAAGCTAATTAGCGGTGGGTGAGTTTTGCCTGTCTCTTCCTTGTTACTGCAGCACAGTCTAAAGATTGGAGTCTATCTGCCTGTCATGGACTCAGAAGTGAGGAAAAATGTTGGACTGTTCCTTTAACAGAATTTTCCACCTACACATACCAGTCCAGGGTGCTCAAAACTTGTCTAAGAAGTGTGCTGTTTTAACACAGAAGAGGATAAATGTTTTTTTGTGATTTCAGCTTCTCTATTTTAACCCTAGAGAATGTCTGAATTCTGAAACAGAGCTGAATTTGAGCAGCTCAGTCCTGAAGCATAACCAAACGTCTAGGATACCCCGCAGAAGAAGGACCCCCCGTTGTCTCCCCACCTCTCAGACCTGTAGCGGGCCTGCTGCCGGAGCCCCTCCTCGATGCTGGAGCTCAGGGCCTCCTTGTTGTGGAGCCTGTTGAGCCGCTCCAGGACCCGCAGCTGATGGGCCTCGTACTCGTCCCGGCTCGGGTAGATCTTTGAGATCAGGGCGTCAAAGTTGGAGTCCCTGCGCAGCGACCGGCGGGAGACCAGCTTCTTCCTGCAGGTGGGACACTCTTTGTTCCTGAGGGGACGGGACGACGGTGATTAGAAGCTTCAAGAGGACCATCCCGAACTCCTCAGAGTTAGTGACTCACCCTGAGCGCAGAGCCGTGACGATGCAATCGGAGCAGAAGCGGTGCAGGCACTCTTTGGTGGTCATCGTGTTCTTCAGCATGTCCAAGCAGATGGGACACATGAGCTCGCTGTGCAGAGCGCGAGGGGACACAGCCACCTCCGTCCCATCGACAATGGCCTCCTGAACGCAGTCACATTTCAATCAATCAATCAATCAATCAATCAATCAGTCAGTCAATCAGTCAGTCAGTCTTTATCTGTATAGCTCCAGTTCATAACAGTGTTATCTAAAAGACACTTTACAACAGAGCAGGCTGAAGACGATTAATTTATAGATACACATATATCAACACATATAATTAGGGGTGGGCAGAAATATCGATTCATCAATGCACTGCAATATTTCTCCTCCCAAATTCAACAACGATTCAGCAAATCCTCTGAATCAATTCACCTCCTGACCATTGGGGACGCTGTGCACTTTTTCAGTCTTTATCCAGCTGTGGCCAGTTGCAGAAGAAGACATGCTTGCAAAGTGTTAGAGTTGAGAGGCGAACATGAGAGTGATTTAACGGCGGTTTATCAGTATTTTCTGTGTAAATAATGTAAAATATTGTAAACAACAGCATTAGTATCATTCTGGAGTGTTTTCTTTCCGTTCTTAGCTGTATTTTCTCTTTGTTTTGCTGTATTTCTGACGTATTTTCCCCGTATTTTACCATCGTTTTTTGTCATTGATCATCTTTTTCATCATAGTTTGTATTTTATGGATTCCATAAATAGTAATTTTAGAAATACTGGAGGAAGAAATGTCAAGATCTCTGTCATCAGCTGGACAGGAACTGCTTCAGGGACTACCATCAGTAAAAAAACGCCTGGACGTGGTCTCATATAACAGGCTGTAACATGGACACTAAAGGCTGTAGGCAAACAAAAATGTTTGAGTTTATGTAAAATAGGTGAAGTTTATTTCTGGTCATCTCAAAAAATTTCTACATGTTCATTTACAATTGTTCATGATGAGAATCCTGTTAAATTCAAATTGTTTTTATTCTTCCCTTGTAATTACACACCGTTTTAAGCATTTATAACATAATAATGACAAATACTTGCGAGAATTGTTTACTTTATTTCTCATGAAAAAAGGGTGAAAAAAAGTATTCAAAGGACAATTCCTCACACATTTATTGACAAAAAAGACCAGGTGAACATTTATTCTCATAGTGTTAAAGTTATGTTTTTACTTTTGTACTCCATTTGCAGAAATAAGTTATTACTGTGCAATTTTTTTTTCAGATGTTTGCCACCACATATGTTCACATTGGCATCAAAATAAAAATTCAAATATTGTCAACAGGTACTCTGATTATTTGTGTATTTCTACTTCTTACTGAATCGAATCGCCACCTAAAGAATCGAAATCGAATTGAATGGTGAGGTTCTTAACAATGCCCAGCCCTACATATAATAAATATATTTGTTTACACATACATCTATCCAGAGACGGATCCATCCAGGCAGAGACAAAGGGACTAAAATCAAATTCAACTTCAAGTTGAGATTTATTATCATTCTGTTATCTTTCAAAAACTGGATTAATAGAATAGAAAAGAATAGAATAGAATAAACCTTTATTCATCCCATATGGGGAAATCTGCATTGTTACAGCAGCAAAGGGGACAGCGTTGATAAAAATTAAGTATAAAAATAGCAGTATGTACATTATTCTAACAATATAAAAAGGGCTTGAATACAGAAACTAAAAAGCAAATCCTATAAGGATTAAATAGATCCTAAGGATCCTATAACACTCAAAATGTTTCCAGTGTTTTTATTGGACAAACATTTGAACAGGAACAAAAATCTCAAACTGTATAAATCTTTAAATACACAAATCTGAGCCGGCTGACTTTAAGAAATGCAAATAACTATAATTTTCCATGTCAGGAGATGATACAGGTCATTTGAACTGTCCCATTTAATTCCCAGAAATTCCCATGAAAAGCTTCCACTTTGGAATGTTTCCCAGCTTAAGTTCCCAAGGACAGAATCTGCAAAAGTTTCTGGAAATTAAGACGACATTTTCCGCCCCTTTTAGCATACAGTCATTGTAAAAATGTGTCAAGTTACAACAGTAATATTTAATATAATGGTTTATAATCATCATTGGATATTTTAAATCACTTATGTGTAGGTGCTTAACAAATTTATCAGACCACCTGTCATGAAAACAAGAAATTTTTTTTAGAAATCTTTCAAAAACTGGATTAAAACTGAAAATGTTCTTGTTATTGGACAAACATTTGAACAGGAACAAAGAATCTCAAACTGAATAAAACTTTAAATACACAAATCTTAGCTGACTCACTGTTAGAAATGCATCCAAATAACTCTAATTTCACATCTTAATCAAGAAATAATAATGCGAATAAGTGAGGCACGCACACTACCTGCTGCCCTCTGTTCAATCTAAGGTTCTTTAACTGTACTTTTTTGATTGGATGTCTGTCAGTGACAAAAGAAAATGTTTATTTACTCCTATGGGAGTAAATAAACATATGATATGTAGAAATGATCAAACCAATGACTGTCACTAAAAGACAGAGGTTTATACTGAGCTGTGAGCTCGGTGTATCGTATCATCCCCTGTAATGAAGTCAAAAAGAAGTAAAACACATTTTTATACCAGTGATGACATTCAGGGCTTTCAATCAGAAATGTCAATAAATTCAATAAATGACAGTTTTTTCTGGTCCAGAACAAGCATTTATCACCGAACACTGACATCAGTGAGATATTCCAGAGGTCCTAATCCTGATTTTTCTGCTGGTTGTTCTCACTCTAATCTAAATGTGACCCCATCAGACTTCAGGGTGGAGCTCTTCGGCCTCACACACTCACCTGAGGGCTCCTGTGGAGCTCGTACAGACTCAGCTCCCACGTCTTACTGGGCGCCTGGATATTCACCGGCGCCGCCATGACTGCAGGTCCCACGATCCTCACCCAACTGAAACAGGAAGGAGAAAGTGAGTCTGACCCTGACCCTCGCCATATTTTTAAGGAAAATCAGCTGATAAGACAAAACAAAGTTAAAGGATGAACCACTCCTCAGTAATGAGGTTCTGGTGTGCGTTCTTGGTCTTAAAGGACCTCGGCGTCAAAAATATGTGTCTATGCTGCTATATTAATCAACATCATTCCTCTCCATATTATATTCATTATAGATATTAATGTTAATATTAGACTGGTCTCTGTCCACGGTTGTATTGATTATACATCCATAGTAACTATCTTTACAGTCATATAGACATGAGGATCCTCTGAAAATGAGATGCCACATCTCAAGGGGCATACCTTTAATACATTTATATTCAACAAATATATAAATAAAGATTGATTGAATCTATATTCAGCAGAGACAAATGTGATGAGGACAGATTTAGGATCTGGGCATCCATGGGTTAGTTGCAAAATATCTGCTGATACTAATATTCAACTTCTTTTAGGTTTATATGGGACGATACTGATGTCATACTGACAATCCCCTCACTGGGAGGGAGATATATATATTATATATGTATATATGTGTAAATATATATACATATACACACACACACACACACAGACATATATATACATATACATATATACACACATATATATACATGTGTGTGTATATATATATATGTACACACACACACATATATATACATATATACACATATATACACACATATACATATATACACATATATACACATATATACATATATACACATATATACATATACACACATATACACACATATACACACATATACATATATACACATATATACATATATACACATATATACATATATACATATATATACATACATATGTTAGGACTGAACGATTTCAGGAAAAGATCTAATTGCGATTTTTCTAGCAGATATTGCGATTTCAATTCGATTCATGATTTTCTTCAAATCAAGCTTCAGTGCAATATTCACTATGTTTACAGTACAGACAACAGTAAGGAAATCAATGATCAAAAGCACATAACACACTATTCGTCATCTATTATTATTGACTAATTATCTGTTATCATTATTTAAGGGATACTCATTTGTTCAAACTCTCCCACTTCCTCTGATCTTTTGCACTGTCTTTGTATAGTATTGTTTGCTTTTATACCTGTTTGATGCACTTTTTGTCATGTGACCTTGAGCGTCATGAAAGGCGACCTTAAATAAAATGTATTATTATTATTTTTATTAATATTACTTGTACTCCTAAACAGATTTTTTTTTATTGTTGACCTGCTTACCAGCACTTCAGTAAATGCAAATTACCTGTACTATACAATGCTGCTGGAATCTTAATTTCCCTTAAGGGGTCTTCCCAAGGGATTAATAAAGTTCTATCTAATCTAATCTAATAATATCATTCATCCCTAATTATTGGTATGATATTGTTGTCCTCCTACTGACATATTAGCCTTACATGTTTGCATCAAGAGTGTAGATTTTTTTCATATTGACCTTAAAATGAGAGCATAAGCTCCCAAAATGCTTTCTGTCTGCAGGTAAATAAATCAGTGTTTTAGCTGTTAAAAAGGCAGATGAAGCCTGATTTTACTGTTACTGTCAAAAAAACTACATTTTACACGTGACTTAGGTGTGATCAAAAAGAACTACTTCCAGTCATTTTTATGTATCACTAAAATTATCAGCAAAACTGTGTTTTGAAATATCATCATATTGATAAAAAAAAAATCCAATATCCTACTTTATCCCTTTTTTAAGCGGTGTGATTTTTGGGCTCTTGCCTTAAATATGTCATTTAATTTATTTTTTATACATTTATGTCAAATCAGAACAAGTTTATGGTCTTTATGTCCACTTTACATCTGTTTAATTTGTTTTATATTTCCTAAAAATATTAGAAATGCACAATATTATGGCAATGATATCAGTTTTTGCAGATAATTGCTTCAAAAAGCTAAATATCAGCAACAGCAGATATGAACTTTTCTGCAGATATTTCCTGCTGATATTTTAGCCTTATATGTTTGCATCAAGGTTGTGTAGGTTTTTTGCATATTAATCTGAAATTGAGAGCATTAGCTCCCAAATAAAGCATGTTTTCTTTCAGCAGGTAATTTAATCAGTGTTCTGTTTTTAAAGGGTAGATGAAGCTAGACTTTGGTGTTACTGTCAAAATATATTTAATATATGAGGTGTGTGATCTAAAAAGATCTACTTTCAGTCATTTCTATACATCAGAGTCAATATTGGCCAAAATGAGTTGTTAAATATCGGCATATTGAATATTGTCACAAAATCCAATATCCTACATTATCCCTATTTTAAATGATGGGATTTTTGGGCTTTTGCCTTAAATATGCCATTTAATTAACTTTTTGTACTTTAAAGTCAAATCAGAAAAAGTTAATGGTCTTAATGTCCACTTTATACATGGTTTTTCATTTTGTTCAATTAGTTTTTTAAAAAAGAAAATGCAAACATTTGCAAAAAAGAATAAATCAGATATTAAGTCGGCAGACAAAACTCAGACATCAACTACAGTATATAATAAGATACAGAGTTGAAACATATATATGTATAAATAAAATTGCCCATGTATGTGCAAATACATTTACACATACAAACATAAACATACATAATTAAGTGTGCCAAGAATGTTTGAAAAATTAAAACAAGAAATGACTCATGAATATAAATATATAAAAATAATTAGTAAATGGATACATCTTGAAGATAATAAAAGTCTTAAAATATAAAAACACAAAAATAAATTCATAGTAAAATTAATTCAACTAAAAAAGGCATTAAAATTGGACAAAGTGAATCTTACATTATAGCAAAGTGAAAATAGGTAAATCAATAGGAACTTACAATGATATGGAATGAAGGTAAAATAACTAAATAATATAAGAATACAACTGAGAAAATAAATCGCAAGAACGAATAGATAAAAAGATACTTTAAATGATTAAATATATTGACATACAAACACATAAGTACACACAAAATAATACATATAAAAATAATAATAGCATTAATAAAACTGAATTAAAACAAATAAAGAATAAAAAGTAAAGATAAAAAATAATTTTAAAAATTAGGTACATCACTATTAATCTGAGAGGTGTCACTTTACATTTTTAACACTTTTTTAATATTTTCAATATTTACAACAAATATGTGAAATATTGAAAAACAATCCTGAAATCTGTCTTTTAAGTGTCATTACTCTCAGTCTAAATAACTGTTTCCATTTAGCCTGATATATGACAACCATGAGGTCTCTGTTAACAGGATTTTGTGGATTAAAATTAAAAAATAAAAAGATGAAGATAATAAACGTAGAAACTAAAGTTGAGGCTGAACACAACGAGGAAAACTTCCTCCGTCACCAAACACGATCATTCAGGAGTTAAACCAGAGAAAAACCTCGCTCAGGGTTTCTCCTGCAGAAAGTTAGCGAGTTAAAGTCATAAAGTGATGAATAATCATGAATAATCTTCGAGGGCTTCAGGTTTTGGGTCGTGAAGTGTGAAACCTAAACTCACCTCCGTTAGGCTGACGCACAGCTGATCCCTCCTCCCGCTCCAACAGCCCCGGAAAAACTCCGTGAATCTCCGTAACAGCCGCAAACAGCGCCGATCCTCCGCCTGGGCCGGGACGCCGCGGGCCGGTGGGGCTCGGTGGCCGCTGTGTCTCGGCCGAAGTGGATTTTAGATGAAAATGGACCGAAAACTCGACATCTCCGAGCCACACCTGCTAGCTAGCGTTAGCTTCGCCCAGCGTTCTTCTTCTGCTCCCCGGAACAACTGGAGCTCCCGACGGCCGCTCGGTGCATCATCGCCCCCTCGTCGATGGTAGTGACCCCGAGTGGCCGGATGGAGTATTACAGCAGGATGAACAGAGGAGGTCACTCCGGGTCGAAGGTCAACTTCCCAAAAAACAAATACAAACTTTTACAGAGTTTATACTCAATTTTAAATTTCAAGACTTCTGAAAGACCCCAATTAAAACAAAATATGACTATAACCATATAATCATATGTGATATGTGTTTGTTGTTGTATGTGTTTTGTCACTAGTTTGTCATAACTTCTGAGTAACTTCTTTTTTTGTTTTTTGTTTTTGCATCAAGATTTTGTAGTTATTTGTCATATTAATCTTAAAATGAGAGCATCACCTAAAATTGAGCATGTTTTCTGTCTGCAGGTAAATAAATCAGTGTTTTAGCTGTTAAAAGGGCAGATGAAGCTTGATTTTACTGTTACTGTCAAAAAAAAAAAACATTTTACATGTGACTTAGGTGTGATCAAAAAGAACTACTTCCAGTCATTTTTATATATCAGTATCATTATCGGCAAAACTCTGTTTTGAAACATCATCATAATTATAAAAAAACTCCAATATCCTACTTTATCCCTTTTTAAGTGGTGTGCTTTTTGGGCTCTTGCCTAAATATGTCATTTAAAATCATTTCAAATCAAATGTTAAGTTGTTTTTTGTTTGTTTTGTTTGTTTTTCTTTTTGTTTTTTGAACATTATATGTACATATAATATTGTGTAACTTCAATACATTTTTGGTGGAGGCTTCAAATAAGCCTTCTGGACTTTTCGCCTCTCCCTGCACTACATATAATTTGTTATCTTTGTCTTTTGTGTATTTCAAAGTTGTGCAAAAACAAATACAAATTAAATATATATTCATCTGTGAGGATTTATCGCCATTGTGCACTATAAGTACTCTGTAAATATTCAACCGGCCTGTGTAATAAATTTCCATATATTTTTTTATATTCTAAATATTTATCTTTTTTTTTTTTATCATTTATTTGTATATGGAGTCGATTGCAGTGTCCTGCAGGATTTTATCTTGTGTATATTTTGTACTTATACTTTACTTATAACTTTTTTATACTAATAACTGTCTGTTTGCACTGAAAAAGGAGGTGCTCTCCAATCTCATTTAGTGTACTGACAATAAAGGGCATTCTATTTTACTATTCTATTAATACCTTTTAAGTGCATCATAAAAGTGTTAACAATCACGTAAACAATGAGATACACATAAAAAAAACACACGAGACAATATTTAAAGGGTTAGCTCAGTATTTTCAAGGTTGGTTGAATCAGGTGCTTGAAAGGGCTCCCAGCAGCAACATTTGGCTGACTGTAATGATCTTCATATCGGAGTAAATCAGGCCTCCCACCATCATCTACACCTGGTCCAAAATGCTGCTGCTCACCCTGTGACATCCTGGCCTCTCTTCATAGGTTCATTTTAGAATCCATTTCAATATTTTATGGTTTGTTTTTTAAGTCTTTTAACGGACTTGCACCTTGTTACACCTCAAATCTGTTAAAAGTCTGCACCCCGTCAAGATCTTTGAGGTCTTCTTGTCGTTCCTGAGGTCAGACTGAAAACCGGAGGTGATTGAACCTTTTCTGTTGTGGCCCCTGAAGTATGGGATGACCTAAAATGTCCCCCAATTTACCTACTTTTAAATCTTGTTTTAAAACATATTTTTATTCATTTGCTTTTAATTCAGCATGAGAGTTGTGTGGTCTCTCTCCTCATTTTTTTAAATTTATTATTATTATTGTTTTGTCTTTTTTGAAGTTTAGCTTGTTGTTATTTCTTTTATAAGTCTCATAGCTGTCTTTGGTTTAATCTTTTCTATATTTTATTCTATTTGATTTATAACTGAGTGTAGTCAATGTGCAGCACTTTGGGACACTTCATAGTTTTTAAAATAAACTGAGGTAAACAAAAACAAGCCTAAGATGTGATTATCCAAAACTTGACCATCCATCATGAAAACAGTGTAAATTTTTTGTTTTTATATTTTCTAACAGCCTCACTGTTTACAAGTGGAGTCAAAGAAAAAAAACAACATGATTTTTAATTTTCAAATCATCTGAAAAAAAAAAAAAAAAAAAATCAAATTAACTGATTTAATCAATATATTGCCCAGCCCCACTCCAGCCCCTCAGCCCTTTCATCCTCACGTTTTTCCTTATGTGGCCCTCGTTGAAAAAAGTCTGAGAGTAAATTGTCAGAAATTTGACTCCATCAGAGTGTAAAAACTCTGCACACAATTTTGCAAACACCAAGATTTTAACTCCTCTTGATATGTTGTGCAGCCAGTCCTCAACCTATGAGTGTTAAAAACTGGTAGTAAAACTGGCATTAAAAACCTTTTCCTATAGACTCAAAATGCTGTTTGAAGCAGTAAGAGCTTAAAAAACTAGAACTGAATTGACTTGAGCCTATTTATTTTGAATATATTCAGAAGAGAAACCAAAAAAAACCCCAAACAAACAAAACAGAAATACAAGAAAGATTATAGTGTAGTCGTTAAACTCAATATATTCAAAAAGCAGTGGGAGGAAGTAAAACTTATCAAGTCCAATCCCTTCTCTATCGGTTAATTAAACATAAATACTTCCATATTGTACAAAAGAAAAACAGTTTCCATTCAATAATTTAGAGATCTAACAAAGGCAAAATGATGACAAACAACCAACAAATCAAAGTAGTCATCCTTCATTTAGTGTGATACTTCCTGTTTTATCCATATGTCTACTGAAAATCATATTTTTATACTTTATTTTAATTTCATCAGGTTTGAGGATTTGCTTTAGATCCTGTTGTAACCCATTCCATAATAAGACATCACACCATGAAACAAAAACTTTTCATTCTTGTGCATGACCTTTAATTTTTAAAATTAAAATTTCTTCTTCAATAGTAATCTCCATCCCAGTCTCCAAAAAGGTTTTTGGATTGTAGGTGGTAAAGAATTATTCTTAGCCTTGTACATTATTTGTATTGTTTGCAGTTCAACGATATCCATGAATGGTACTATTTAATTAAATATCATATAGTATATAGTAACAGCTCAAAGTGGTCTTTTTAAAATAAATAAATAAATAAATAAAATAAAAATAAATAAATAAGACTTCATTGCAGTTAATTGATGCATAAAATGCCTGAATTTGACTTTTTGTTTGTATAAAGAAGAATGATTGGGTATTTTCATGTTTGCAAAATGACCTATAACAAAAAGTTAATAAATTATGATAACATTATATTTCTTTTTGGCCCCTGTCAACAAAGGGCCTGAAGAATCTTCCTGACTTCCCCCCTTTAATGCCTGTCCTGGTTTCATTATTTTATTTATATGTATTATTAATTTATTTTTTTTATAATTTCTGCTAGAAAAAAAGTAATTTTTTCGAGCACAAATAATAATAATAATAATAATAATTGCGAAGGTCCGAAGTAAGTTTATGATTTTATGCACTTTTGTGTTTTGGTTACTTCCTGTAAAGGCGGAAGTTTATTTTGAAGGGGCACGTATAACACATAAAAGATGACATTGACAATAGCAAAGCTAACGGTGAGGGGGAGAGGAACGGTGAGGGACGATTGATGGCGAGAGAAAAGCACAGTTTTAGGTAAAGGTCGAAAGTAGGAACGTGGTATGTGAAAATGATATGTGAAACATTCTATAAATGTTGTTTTGATAATATTTTGGTATATTTTAAAGCTAGTGAATGTAGAAATGGGAAAGTTAAGCTAGTGTTGTTTGTCTTTAATTGTATATTTTCTGTCCAGCTCTTACGTTGGTTTAGCAGGTGCATCATATAAAAGAAAGGAAATTAAAAGGCACAAAAACCTTCAGTCCTGGCTGACTCCTTTCGACTGGATGCTACAATAATTATTGTTCTATGCTCAGTCTTATTTCCTCTCTATGGCCTTCTATTAAACTGTTATTCTGTATTTTAAGATCTTAAACATAGTTTTAGATAGTTTAAGTATCATATTGTTTTTATAATTTTAGTTTTTATCTTCTTTGCTCTCAGCCTTCGTGGCTTCTTGTCCCATTTGGATTTTTAATTTGTTTGTATTAAGCCGTATGGTTGTTCTCATTGCTGTTTTTCTGTCTTGTTTTTCTCTTTGGTCAAATTATTTTGTTTTAAAATGTGCTTCAAAATACATTTTGACTTGACTTGACTTGAAAGTGGCGAGTCGCTGCAAACCACTCGCAAAGCATTTAGCGAGGGGTGTTGAGTTATCGCCACTTTCAAACTGCTTTTCTTGTTCAATCAGGCAGAAATATCCAAGAAACAAGTGGTTTACAGATTAATCAATGCACCTGATGGGGAAGCAGCTTGTGTTTGAAAAGACTCCTTAATTCAAATGAGGCTGTTGGCGTGGAGGCTAATTCGTCTTGCGACATGGCGTATCTGCAGAATTGCATTGGGCATGCGCTTCCTGGAGGACACAGTCCTGGAGAACTCTGTCTTACCCATCAATTTGCATAAATACTAAAAAAAAAAGCCACAGCCTCTCTCCTTTCAAAGTGGTTTAAAACAGGTTTTTGATTCACAGGAAATATAAAGAAAACTTATCTCGTTTCCCTGAAAAAGCACTAAGAATATTAATATTTCAGTACTTTTGTAGTTAATGGCAGTCACAAGAGCATTGTAATGTGTTTTTTTAGTTTTGTGAACAAAATTTCCTCCCTGATCAAGACAAAACAAAACACCTTTGGAAAAAATTTCTGTATGTTCTTTATCTTGGTCAAAATAAAACTCTTTCAGAGCACTAGGGTATAAATTAGCATATATTCAAGACTATTTAAGCTTTCAGTTTAAACAAAACTGGAACCCAGAGTACAAAAGTTGGAGGTGATGTTAGTCAGATGATGGCATGAGCAGAAACTCTTATCTCCATCGCTGCTTCTGGTAATTTTGTCAGAAAGACCAGATTTTCAGAGAGTGAAATGCTTTATAACAAAAGATTAAACAAAAGAAAAAGGCAAAAAAATGTAATTCACATGAATTTAATGATATATTGATTGACAGGATTAAGTGCAATGGCTTTTCGCCGCATAATAAATTTAAAACACTTTGATTAACAGGACTAAAAATCATACAATCACAACTAGACGGAGCTTCATAGGATGAAAGGATGAACCTCTCTACACAAACGTACACACTGTACAAGTGCAATAATTTAGCAGGAAAAACTTTTCAAGTAATATACAAGGAGGTCTCCACATGCACACAATAAATAGGACAATAAATAGAATAATTTACACCTATTTTAAAGATATGAATTGTGTTACGATAAGTAATGGTGATCACAGGTCTACTCACTCAGTGATGGGGCAGCCTTCTGCTCAGCGGGCAGACATATTTTAAAAAACTAATTTAAACATAAGAAAATGCTAAAATGACTATCAAGGACCAAGAATCTAGAGCACACCCTTGTTTTTAGTCACAACATCTCAAATGTGACCCTATACTTTGATTTGACAGGCGACAACAGAGTGGTGCAGGAATGAGACCAAAAATGTGGGAGTAAGTTAGCATTCAGCCTCCTGGTTGCCAAGGCTGAAAGCATATGGGATTTTAGAGTAGTGCTTCGGATAAGGCCTGCAAAAAAGATTTGTGATGGACAAAGATGCACACAAGGTTTTAATGTTTCATCAAAAATAACAAAATGCATCTGATTTTGCTCCAATGTTGAATTTGAAAGTGTTGCTTTGTTTTTAAAACAGCCATGAGCACCACCTTGTAGATCATTTGATATGTTGGAAGTGTAGTAGCTGATTGTAGGTGAAACACCGTGTTATAGGTCCATCATTGCTTGGTAATAGCTTTTTACTTGCACCGTTTGTCAGAGTCAAGATAGTGGCATTTAACAAAAAGTATAAGTTTGACAATTCAGACCTTATGAATGGCAATGATCCAAGAACACGGTGAACAAGCCCAAAGGCTTTTAGTCGAGGGAACCAGCTGATGCCTACAGGTTACTCATAATCCATGCAACACTCAATGTGCCTCTAATGATGGGACTTCATCCATTAAATGTGAATGATAAGCCCCCGCGGCTGGTTGACCCCCCCCCCCCACATGCTTGTGGAAAGCCCTGTGATGATTAAACCCCGCCCGCTGTGCCTCTGATCCGAGGATGAGCTGGCGTTTCCTCTTTCTTTGTTTCACTCTCTCTGACCTCTGAAAGGTAAACTATTTATAATCTCCACACTGAAAACATGAAGAAAACAATTTCATGAGTAATAAATATAAATACAGGCTAAAATTGGAGTCCATCATGCAAGAAACACAAATGACAGTTTGTTTGGTCTCTAAAGAAGTGCAGCGGCCAAGATGGCCACAGTGACCGAGATGAGGCTGATTTTGTTGTTGACTGCATTCGCTGTTGTTGCTGCTGTTGTTGCCGCTGTTGTTGTTGTTGCTATTGTTGTTGTTGTTGCCTTTGTGTTTGCTGCATTTGCTGCTGTTGTTGAAGCAGTTGTGGTCTCGGTGCCATTACTGGTGCTAGTTGTCGTTCCATCTCCGTCTCCAGCTGCTGCTCCTGTTTCTCTTTCAACTGCTGTGACTGCGCTGGATGCTGCTGCTGAAGCAGCCGTTACTGCTGTGTCTGCTGTTGCTTCCATGACTGAAACCAGGCCGGTAACATTTCCTGGTGTTGTCATTACTTCTACGGCTGCTTCTGTTGATGCCTGTGCTGCTGTCACTGCTGCGTGAGCCATCGTCGCCACATCTCGTGCAGCGGTTATTGATTCGTCCTGTGTTGTCTCTGGAGCATCTAAAACATCCTGTAGTTTTTCAAGAGCCTCTTCAGTTTCCTTAGCCACAGTTTCAAGAGCTTCTGCAGCTGCTGATATCACTTCCAGCTCTGCCATTGCATTTGCTGTTTCTTCTGCTGTGTTTGCTGCTGTCCTTGCCGCTCTTGCTGACTGCGCTGCTGATTCTGCTATACGAGCTGCTTGTATTCTTGCTGATTCTGGTGTTGTTGCTTCTGCAGCTTGTTTTGCTGCTTGGGCTGCTTCATCTGCTGCATATGCTGCATTTTCAGAAGCTTCTACAGCTAATTGCATTGATGATCCTCCAGCAGCTTCTGCCGCCAAACGAGCAGCCTGTGCAGCCCTCTTTGCAGACCCCTCTGCTGCAGGTCCAGCAGCTCTTGCAGCTGCTGCGGCAGCTGCAGCTGCAGCTGCTGCTGCTGCTGCGTTACTAGCCACAGCTGTTTGTAGTGCTTTGTCTGCAGCTCCGACATTGACATTTGGTGCAGCTGTTGTTACATCAGTGGGGTTTTCAGCTGTTGACAGATAAATTCCTGCTGCTCCTGCTGCAGCCTCTGCAGCTTTAGCGGCTCCTTTAGCTGCTGACATCATGTCATCGATGTTTCCTGTCACTAAATTTGCTGACATTTCTGCCATAATTGCCGCTGCTTCTGCCGCATCTGCCACAGTGTTTGCAGCAGAAACTGCTTCCAGCATTTCCTCTGTTGTATCATTCTCTGTTATGTCTGTAACTAATAACAGTGCCTTTCGTGCTTCCTCTGCATTTTCTTTAACTTTTCTTGCTGCTTCTGCAGTTGCTTCTATTGCTTCTGGTGTTGCTGTGTCTGAGGCTGCTTTTATAGCAGCCATTTCAGCTTCTCGAGCTGCCTTTGCTGCTGCTTCAGATGCCTTTGCTATTTGTTCTGCTGCATTGGCGAAAGGTGTTGGTGCTGTTTTAGCCGCTTCTTTTGCTTCCTCTGCCACTTTTTCTGCTGCTTCTGCTGCATGTCCAGCAGCTTGTACTGCTGATGTTACTGATGCAGCTCTGTCTGCTAACAATGAAGCGTTCGTGGCTGCAGCCTGTGCAGCTTCAACTGCACTTATCATGGTTTCAGAAAGAGGTGCTCCAGCTGCTGCTGCTGTCGAAGTTGCAACTGCCGCTGCTGCTGCTGCTGCTGCTGTGGCCGTTGCCACAAGTGAAGCTTGTTTTTCTTTATCTTCAGCTGCTGAAGCAACAAAAGTTACAGCTAATGCTGCTGCCTCTTTGGCAGCATCTGCTTCTTCTTTGGCCAGTTTGTCTGCGTTGTTTGCAATTTCCTGTGCCTCTTCATCTGGTGCTTTTACAGCATCGACATTGGCTTTTGCTGCCTCCAGAGCTTTTGTTAGAGCTTCTGCGGAAGAATTTGCCACTTTGCTTGCGTCTTGTAACACGTTTTGTACATCTGTTGGCAATTCTTCATTTGTTGGATCTGAATTTTCTGCAAGTAATGCTTTGATTTCCTGGACAGGGTTTGCTAGCTGTTCTACCGCCTCTACTGTGTTCTCTGCAGCCTTCTCTGCATCTGCTTCTGTATCTGCGTTGGCTGCTTCATCTGCTGCGTTGCCTACTTGATTGGCTGCTTGTGCTGCTTTTGATAACTGGTCAGCGAGGGCTTTTGTCAAATTTGCAGTGGGTCCTGTGTCTGAGTCAGCAATTGCCCTCACTGCTGCTGCTGCTTGTTTGATTGCCTCCACAGCTTTGTCTGTAAAGTTTGTTGCTCCCTCTGGTGACATTGTTCCATCATTGATGGCTTGTGCAGCTTCTGCTACTTGTGTTGCTGCCTCTGAGGCCATATCTGCAGCATTAGCTGCTGTGATGGCTGTGGGTCCAGTGGTGGTTGCTGCAGCTGTCTGTGCTGCTGCTGCAGAAATTGCTGCAGCGTCTGCAGCTGCAGATGCTGCAGCTGCTGCAGCCCTTGCAGAAGTTTCTGCTGAGGTTGGTCCAGCTGTTGCTGCTTTCCCTTCATCTGCTGCTTTTTGTGCAGCATCTGCTGCTTCTTTGGCCAGTTTGTCTGCGTTGTTTGCAATTTCCTGTGCCTCTTCATCTGGTGCTTTTACAGCATCGACATTGGCTTTTGCTGCCTCCAGAGCTTTTGTTAGAGCTTCTGCGGAAGAATTTGCCACTTTGCTTGCGTCTTGTAACACGTTTTGTACATCTGTTGGCAATTCTTCATTTGTTGGATCTGAATTTTCTGCAAGTAATGCTTTGATTTCCTGGACAGGGTTTGCTAGCTGTTCTACCGCCTCTACTGTGTTCTCTGCAGCCTTCTCTGCATCTGCTTCTGTATCTGCGTTGGCTGCTTCATCTGCTGCGTTGCCTACTTGATTGGCTGCTTGTGCTGCTTTTGATAACTGGTCAGCGAGGGCTTTTGTCAAATTTGCAGTGGGTCCTGTGTCTGAGTCAGCAATTGTCCTCACTGCTGCTGCTGCTTGTTTGATTGCCTCCACAGCTTTGTCTGTGAAGTTTGTTGCTTCCTCTGGTGACATTGTTCCATCATTGATGGCTTGTGCAGCTTCTGCTACTTGTGTTGCTGCCTCTAAGGCCATATCTGCAGCATTAGCTGCTGCGATGGCTGTGGGTCCAGTGGTGGTTGCTGCAGCTGTCTGTGCTGCTGCTGCAGAAATTGCTGCAGCGTCTGCAGCTGCAGATGCTGCAGCTGCTACAGCCCTTGCAGAAGTTTCTGCTGAGGTTGGTCCAGCTGTTGCTGCTTTCCCTTCATCTGCTGCTTTTTGTGCAGCATCTGCTGCTTCTTTGGCCAGTTTGTCTGCGTTGTTTGCAATTTCCTGTGCCTCTTCATCTGGTGCTTTTACAGCATCGACATTGGCTTTTGCTGCCTCCAGAGCTTTTGTTAGAGCTTCTGCGGAAGAATTTGCCACTTTGCTTGCGTCTTGTAACACGTTTTGTACATCTGTTGGCAATTCTTCATTTGTTGGATCTGAATTTTCTGCAAGTAATGCTTTGATTTCCTGGACAGGGTTTGCTAGCTGTTCTACCGCCTCTACTGTGTTCTCTGCAGCCTTCTCTGCATCTGCTTCTGTATCTGCGTTGGCTGCTTCATCTGCTGCGTTGCCTACTTGATTGGCTGCTTGTGCTGCTTTTGATAACTGGTCAGCGAGGGCTTTTGTCAAATTTGCAGTGGGTCCTGTGTCTGAGTCAGCAATTGTCCTCACTGCTGCTGCTGCGTGTTTGATTGCCTCCACAGCTTTGTCTGTGAAGTTTGTTGCTTCCTCTGGTGACATTGTTCCATCATTGATGGCTTGTGCAGCTTCTGCTACTTGTGTTGCTGCCTCTAAGGCCATATCTGCAGCATTAGCTGCTGCGATGGCTGTGGGTCCAGTGGTGGTTGCTGCAGCTGTCTGTGCTGCTGCTGCAGAAATTGCTGCAGCGTCTGCAGCTGCAGATGCTGCAGCTGCTGCAGCCCTTGCAGAAGTTTCTGCTGAGGTTGGTCCAGCTGTTGCTGCTTTCCCTTCATCTGCTGCTTTTTGTGCAGCATCTGCTGCTTCTTTGGCCAGTTTGTCTGCGTTGTTTGCAATTTCCTGTGCCTCTTCATCTGGTGCTTTTACAGCATCGACATTGGCTTTTGCTGCCTCCAGAGCTTTTGTTAGAGCTTCTGCGGAAGAATTTGCCACTTTGCTTGCGTCTTGTAACACGTTTTGTACATCTGTTGGCAATTCTTCATTTGTTGGATCTGAATTTTCTGCAAGTAATGCTTTAATTTCCTGGACAGGGTTTGCTAGCTGTTCTACCGCCTCTACTGTGTTCTCTGCAGCCTTCTCTGCATCTGCTTCTGTATCTGCGTTGGCTGCTTCATCTGCTGCGTTGCCTACTTGATTGGCTGCTTGTGCTGCTTTTGATAACTGGTCAGCGAGGGCTTTTGTCAAATTTGCAGTGGGTCCTGTGTCTGAGTCAGCAATTGTCCTCACTGCTGCTGCTGCTTGTTTGATTGCCTCCACAGCTTTGTCTGTGAAGTTTGTTGCTTCCTCTGGTGACATTGTTCCATCATTGATGGCTTGTGCAGCTTCTGCTACTTGTGTTGCTGCCTCTAAGGCCATATCTGCAGCATTAGCTGCTGCGATGGCTGTGGGTCCAGTGGTGGTTGCTGCAGCTGTCTGTGCTGCTGCTGCAGAAATTGCTGCAGCGTCTGCAGCTGCAGATGCTGCAGCTGCTGCAGCCCTTGCAGAAGTTTCTGCTGAGGTTGGTCCAGCTGTTGCTGCTTTCCCTTCATCTGCTGCTTTTTGTGCAGCATCTGCTGCTTCTTTGGCCAGTTTGTCTGCGTTGTTTGCAATTTCCTGTGCCTCTTCATCTGGTGCTTTTACAGCATCGACATTGGCTTTTGCTGCCTCCAGAGCTTTTGTTAGAGCTTCTGCGGAAGAATTTGCCACTTTGCTTGCGTCTTGTAACACGTTTTGTACATCTGTTGGCAATTCTTCATTTGTTGGATCTGAATTTTCTGCAAGTAATGCTTTGATTTCCTGGACAGGGTTTGCTAGCTGTTCTACCGCCTCTACTGTGTTCTCTGCAGCCTTCTCTGCATCTGCTTCTGTATCTGCGTTGGCTGCTTCATCTGCTGCGTTGCCTACTTGATTGGCTGCTTGTGCTGCTTTTGATAACTGGTCAGCGAGGGCTTTTGTCAAATTTGCAGTGGGTCCTGTGTCTGAGTCAGCAATTGTCCTCACTGCTGCTGCTGCGTGTTTGATTGCCTCCACAGCTTTGTCTGTGAAGTTTGTTGCTTCCTCTGGTGACATTGTTCCATCATTGATGGCTTGTGCAGCTTCTGCTACTTGTGTTGCTGCCTCTAAGGCCATATCTGCAGCATTAGCTGCTGCGATGGCTGTGGGTCCAGTGGTGGTTGCTGCAGCTGTCTGTGCTGCTGCTGCAGAAATTGCTGCAGCGTCTGCAGCTGCAGATGCTGCAGCTGCTGCAGCCCTTGCAGAAGTTTCTGCTGAGGTTGGTCCAGCTGTTGCTGCTTTCCCTTCATCTGCTGCTTTTTGTGCAGCATCTGCTGCTTCTTTGGCCAGTTTGTCTGCGTTGTTTGCAATTTCCTGTGCCTCTTCATCTGGTGCTTTTACAGCATCGACATTGGCTTTTGCTGCCTCCAGAGCTTTTGTTAGAGCTTCTGCGGAAGAATTTGCCACTTTGCTTGCGTCTTGTAACACGTTTTGTACATCTGTTGGCAATTCTTCATTTGTTGGATCTGAATTTTCTGCAAGTAATGCTTTAATTTCCTGGACAGGGTTTGCTAGCTGTTCTACCGCCTCTACTGTGTTCTCTGCAGCCTTCTCTGCATCTGCTTCTGTATCTGCGTTGGCTGCTTCATCTGCTGCGTTGCCTACTTGATTGGCTGCTTGTGCTGCTTTTGATAACTGGTCAGCAAGGGCTTTTGTCAAATTTGCAGTGGGTCCTGTGTCTGAATCAGCAATTGCCCTCACTGCTGCTGCTGCTTGTTTGATTGCCTCCACAGCTTTGTCTGTGAAGTTTGTTGCTTCCTCTGGTGACATTGTTCCATCATTGATGGCTTGTGCAGCTTCTGCTACTTGTGTTGCTGCCTCTAAGGCCATATCTGCAGCATTAGCTGCTGCGATGGCTGTGGGTCCAGTGGTGGTTGCTGCAGCTGTCTGTGCTGCTGCTGCAGAAATTGCTGCAGCGTCTGCAGCTGCAGATGCTGCAGCTGCTGCAGCCCTTGCAGAAGTTTCTGCTGAGGTTGGTCCAGCTGTTGCTGCTTTCCCTTCATCTGCTGCTTTTTGTGCAGCATCTGCTGCTTCTTTGGCCAGTTTGTCTGCGTTGTTTGCAATTTCCTGTGCCTCTTCATCTGGTGCTTTTACAGCATCGACATTGGCTTTTGCTGCCTCCAGAGCTTTTGTTAGAGCTTCTGCGGAAGAATTTGCCACTTTGCTTGCGTCTTGTAACACGTTTTGTACATCTGTTGGCAATTCTTCATTTGTTGGATCTGAATTTTCTGCAAGTAATGCTTTGATTTCCTGGACAGGGTTTGCTAGCTGTTCTACCGCCTCTACTGTGTTCTCTGCAGCCTTCTCTGCATCTGCTTCTGTATCTGCGTTGGCTGCTTCATCTGCTGCGTTGCCTACTTGATTGGCTGCTTGTGCTGCTTTTGATAACTGGTCAGCGAGGGCTTTTGTCAAATTTGCAGTGGGTCCTGTGTCTGAGTAAGCAATTGTCCTCACTGCTGCTGCTGCGTGTTTGATTGCCTCCACAGCTTTGTCTGTGAAGTTTGTTGCTTCCTCTGGTGACATTGTTCCATCATTGATGGCTTGTGCAGCTTCTGCTACTTGTGTTGCTGCCTCTAAGGCCATATCTGCAGCATTAGCTGCTGCGATGGCTGTGGGTCCAGTGGTGGTTGCTGCAGCTGTCTGTGCTGCTGCTGCAGAAATTGCTGCAGCGTCTGCAGCTGCAGAAGCTGCAGCTGCTGCAGCCCTTGCAGAGGTTTCTGCTGAGGTTGGTCCAGCTGTTGCTGCTTTCCCTTCATCTGCTGCTTTTTGTGCAGCATCTGCTGCTTCTTTGGCCAGTTTGTCTGCGTTGTTTGCAATTTCCTGTGCCTCTTCATCTGGTGCTTTTACAGCATCGACATTGGCTTTTGCTGCCTCCAGAGCTTTTGTTAGAGCTTCTGCGGAAGAATTTGCCACTTTGCTTGCGTCTTGTAACACGTTTTGTACATCTGTTGGCAATTCTTCATTTGTTGGATCTGAATTTTCTGCAAGTAATGCTTTGATTTCCTGGACAGGGTTTGCTAGCTGTTCTACCGCCTCTACTGTGTTCTCTGCAGCCTTCTCTGCATCTGCTTCTGTATCTGCGTTGGCTGCTTCATCTGCTGCGTTGCCTACTTGATTGGCTGCTTGTGCTGCTTTTGATAACTGGTCAGCGAGGGCTTTTGTCAAATTTGCAGTGGGTCCTGTGTCTGAGTCAGCAATTGTCCTCACTGCTGCTGCTGCTTGTTTGATTGCCTCCACAGCTTTGTCTGTGAAGTTTGTTGCTTCCTCTGGTGACATTGTTCCATCATTGATGGCTTGTGCAGCTTCTGCTACTTGTGTTGCTGCCTCTAAGGCCATATCTGCAGCATTAGCTGCTGCGATGGCTGTGGGTCCAGTGGTGGTTGCTGCAGCTGTCTGTGCTGCTGCTGCAGAAATTGCTGCAGCGTCTGCAGCTGCAGATGCTGCAGCTGCTACAGCCCTTGCAGAAGTTTCTGCTGAGGTTGGTCCAGCTGTTGCTGCTTTCCCTTCATCTGCTGCTTTTTGTGCAGCATCTGCTGCTTCTTTGGCCAGTTTGTCTGCGTTGTTTGCAATTTCCTGTGCCTCTTCATCTGGTGCTTTTACAGCATCGACATTGGCTTTTGCTGCCTCCAGAGCTTTTGTTAGAGCTTCTGCGGAAGAATTTGCCACTTTGCTTGCGTCTTGTAACACGTTTTGTACATCTGTTGGCAATTCTTCATTTGTTGGATCTGAATTTTCTGCAAGTAATGCTTTGATTTCCTGGACAGGGTTTGCTAGCTGTTCTACCGCCTCTACTGTGTTCTCTGCAGCCTTCTCTGCATCTGCTTCTGTATCTGCGTTGGCTGCTTCATCTGCTGCGTTGCCTACTTGATTGGCTGCTTGTGCTGCTTTTGATAACTGGTCAGCGAGGGCTTTTGTCAAATTTGCAGTGGGTCCTGTGTCTGAGTCAGCAATTGTCCTCACTGCTGCTGCTGCGTGTTTGATTGCCTCCACAGCTTTGTCTGTGAAGTTTGTTGCTTCCTCTGGTGACATTGTTCCATCATTGATGGCTTGTGCAGCTTCTGCTACTTGTGTTGCTGCCTCTAAGGCCATATCTGCAGCATTAGCTGCTGCGATGGCTGTGGGTCCAGTGGTGGTTGCTGCAGCTGTCTGTGCTGCTGCTGCAGAAATTGCTGCAGCGTCTGCAGCTGCAGATGCTGCAGCTGCTGCAGCCCTTGCAGAAGTTTCTGCTGAGGTTGGTCCAGCTGTTGCTGCTTTCCCTTCATCTGCTGCTTTTTGTGCAGCATCTGCTGCTTCTTTGGCCAGTTTGTCTGCGTTGTTTGCAATTTCCTGTGCCTCTTCATCTGGTGCTTTTACAGCATCGACATTGGCTTTTGCTGCCTCCAGAGCTTTTGTTAGAGCTTCTGCGGAAGAATTTGCCACTTTGCTTGCGTCTTGTAACACGTTTTGTACATCTGTTGGCAATTCTTCATTTGTTGGATCTGAATTTTCTGCAAGTAATGCTTTAATTTCCTGGACAGGGTTTGCTAGCTGTTCTACCGCCTCTACTGTGTTCTCTGCAGCCTTCTCTGCATCTGCTTCTGTATCTGCGTTGGCTGCTTCATCTGCTGCGTTGCCTACTTGATTGGCTGCTTGTGCTGCTTTTGATAACTGGTCAGCGAGGGCTTTTGTCAAATTTGCAGTGGGTCCTGTGTCTGAGTCAGCAATTGTCCTCACTGCTGCTGCTGCTTGTTTGATTGCCTCCACAGCTTTGTCTGTGAAGTTTGTTGCTTCCTCTGGTGACATTGTTCCATCATTGATGGCTTGTGCAGCTTCTGCTACTTGTGTTGCTGCCTCTAAGGCCATATCTGCAGCATTAGCTGCTGCGATGGCTGTGGGTCCAGTGGTGGTTGCTGCAGCTGTCTGTGCTGCTGCTGCAGAAATTGCTGCAGCGTCTGCAGCTGCAGATGCTGCAGCTGCTGCAGCCCTTGCAGAAGTTTCTGCTGAGGTTGGTCCAGCTGTTGCTGCTTTCCCTTCATCTGCTGCTTTTTGTGCAGCATCTGCTGCTTCTTTGGCCAGTTTGTCTGCGTTGTTTGCAATTTCCTGTGCCTCTTCATCTGGTGCTTTTACAGCATCGACATTGGCTTTTGCTGCCTCCAGAGCTTTTGTTAGAGCTTCTGCGGAAGAATTTGCCACTTTGCTTGCGTCTTGTAACACGTTTTGTACATCTGTTGGCAATTCTTCATTTGTTGGATCTGAATTTTCTGCAAGTAATGCTTTGATTTCCTGGACAGGGTTTGCTAGCTGTTCTACCGCCTCTACTGTGTTCTCTGCAGCCTTCTCTGCATCTGCTTCTGTATCTGCGTTGGCTGCTTCATCTGCTGCGTTGCCTACTTGATTGGCTGCTTGTGCTGCTTTTGATAACTGGTCAGCGAGGGCTTTTGTCAAATTTGCAGTGGGTCCTGTGTCTGAGTCAGCAATTGTCCTCACTGCTGCTGCTGCGTGTTTGATTGCCTCCACAGCTTTGTCTGTGAAGTTTGTTGCTTCCTCTGGTGACATTGTTCCATCATTGATGGCTTGTGCAGCTTCTGCTACTTGTGTTGCTGCCTCTAAGGCCATATCTGCAGCATTAGCTGCTGCGATGGCTGTGGGTCCAGTGGTGGTTGCTGCAGCTGTCTGTGCTGCTGCTGCAGAAATTGCTGCAGCGTCTGCAGCTGCAGATGCTGCAGCTGCTGCAGCCCTTGCAGAAGTTTCTGCTGAGGTTGGTCCAGCTGTTGCTGCTTTCCCTTCATCTGCTGCTTTTTGTGCAGCATCTGCTGCTTCTTTGGCCAGTTTGTCTGCGTTGTTTGCAATTTCCTGTGCCTCTTCATCTGGTGCTTTTACAGCATCGACATTGGCTTTTGCTGCCTCCAGAGCTTTTGTTAGAGCTTCTGCGGAAGAATTTGCCACTTTGCTTGCGTCTTGTAACACGTTTTGTACATCTGTTGGCAATTCTTCATTTGTTGGATCTGAATTTTCTGCAAGTAATGCTTTAATTTCCTGGACAGGGTTTGCTAGCTGTTCTACCGCCTCTACTGTGTTCTCTGCAGCCTTCTCTGCATCTGCTTCTGTATCTGCGTTGGCTGCTTCATCTGCTGCGTTGCCTACTTGATTGGCTGCTTGTGCTGCTTTTGATAACTGGTCAGCAAGGGCTTTTGTCAAATTTGCAGTGGGTCCTGTGTCTGAATCAGCAATTGCCCTCACTGCTGCTGCTGCTTGTTTGATTGCCTCCACAGCTTTGTCTGTGAAGTTTGTTGCTTCCTCTGGTGACATTGTTCCATCATTGATGGCTTGTGCAGCTTCTGCTACTTGTGTTGCTGCCTCTAAGGCCATATCTGCAGCATTAGCTGCTGCGATGGCTGTGGGTCCAGTGGTGGTTGCTGCAGCTGTCTGTGCTGCTGCTGCAGAAATTGCTGCAGCGTCTGCAGCTGCAGATGCTGCAGCTGCTGCAGCCCTTGCAGAAGTTTCTGCTGAGGTTGGTCCAGCTGTTGCTGCTTTCCCTTCATCTGCTGCTTTTTGTGCAGCATCTGCTGCTTCTTTGGCCAGTTTGTCTGCGTTGTTTGCAATTTCCTGTGCCTCTTCATCTGGTGCTTTTACAGCATCGACATTGGCTTTTGCTGCCTCCAGAGCTTTTGTTAGAGCTTCTGCGGAAGAATTTGCCACTTTGCTTGCGTCTTGTAACACGTTTTGTACATCTGTTGGCAATTCTTCATTTGTTGGATCTGAATTTTCTGCAAGTAATGCTTTGATTTCCTGGACAGGGTTTGCTAGCTGTTCTACCGCCTCTACTGTGTTCTCTGCAGCCTTCTCTGCATCTGCTTCTGTATCTGCGTTGGCTGCTTCATCTGCTGCGTTGCCTACTTGATTGGCTGCTTGTGCTGCTTTTGATAACTGGTCAGCGAGGGCTTTTGTCAAATTTGCAGTGGGTCCTGTGTCTGAGTAAGCAATTGTCCTCACTGCTGCTGCTGCGTGTTTGATTGCCTCCACAGCTTTGTCTGTGAAGTTTGTTGCTTCCTCTGGTGACATTGTTCCATCATTGATGGCTTGTGCAGCTTCTGCTACTTGTGTTGCTGCCTCTAAGGCCATATCTGCAGCATTAGCTGCTGCGATGGCTGTGGGTCCAGTGGTGGTTGCTGCAGCTGTCTGTGCTGCTGCTGCAGAAATTGCTGCAGCGTCTGCAGCTGCAGAAGCTGCAGCTGCTGCAGCCCTTGCAGAGGTTTCTGCTGAGGTTGGTCCAGCTGTTGCTGCTTTCCCTTCATCTGCTGCTTTTTGTGCAGCATCTGCTGCTTCTTTGGCCAGTTTGTCTGCGTTGTTTGCAATTTCCTGTGCCTCTTCATCTGGTGCTTTTACAGCATCGACATTGGCTTTTGCTGCCTCCAGAGCTTTTGTTAGAGCTTCTGCGGAAGAATTTGCCACTTTGCTTGCGTCTTGTAACACGTTTTGTACATCTGTTGGCAATTCTTCATTTGTTGGATCTGAATTTTCTGCAAGTAATGCTTTAATTTCCTGGACAGGGTTTGCTAGCTGTTCTACCGCCTCTACTGTGTTCTCTGCAGCCTTCTCTGCATCTGCTTCTGTATCTGCGTTGGCTGCTTCATCTGCTGCGTTGCCTACTTGATTGGCTGCTTGTGCTGCTTTTGATAACTGGTCAGCGAGGGCTTTTGTCAAATTTGCAGTGGGTCCTGTGTCTGAGTCAGCAATTGTCCTCACTGCTGCTGCTGCTTGTTTGATTGCCTCCACAGCTTTGTCTGTAAAGTTTGTTGCTTCCTCTGGTGACATTGTTCCATCATTGATGGCTTGTGCAGCTTCTGCTACTTGTGTTGCTGCCTCTAAGGCCATATCTGCAGCATTAGCTGCTGCGATGGCTGTGGGTCCAGTGGTGGTTGCTGCAGCTGTCTGTGCTGCTGCTGCAGAAATTGCTGCAGCGTCTGCAGCTGCAGATGCTGCAGCTGCTGCAGCCCTTGCAGAGGTTTCTGCTGAGGTTGGTCCAGCTGTTGCTGCTTTCCCTTCATCTGCTGCTTTTTGTGCAGCATCTGCTGCTTCTTTGGCCAGTTTGTCTGCGTTGTTTGCAATTTCCTGTGCCTCTTCATCTGGTGCTTTTACAGCATCGACATTGGCTTTTGCTGCCTCCAGAGCTTTTGTTAGAGCTTCTGCGGAAGAATTTGCCACTTTGCTTGCGTCTTGTAACACGTTTTGTACATCTGTTGGCAATTCTTCATTTGTTGGATCTGAATTTTCTGCAAGTAATGCTTTAATTTCCTGGACAGGGTTTGCTAGCTGTTCTACCGCCTCTACTGTGTTCTCTGCAGCCTTCTCTGCATCTGCTTCTGTATCTGCGTTGGCTGCTTCATCTGCTGCGTTGCCTACTTGATTGGCTGCTTGTGCTGCTTTTGATAACTGGTCAGCGAGGGCTTTTGTCAAATTTGCAGTGGGTCCTGTGTCTGAGTCAGCAATTGCCCTCACTGCTGCTGCTGCTTGTTTGATTGCCTCCACAGCTTTGTCTGTGAAGTTTGTTGCTTCCTCTGGTGACATTGTTCCATCATTGATGGCTTGTGCAGCTTCTGCTACTTGTGTTGCTGCCTCTAAGGCCATATCTGCAGCATTAGCTGCTGCGATGGCTGTGGGTCCAGTGGTGGTTGCTGCAGCTGTCTGTGCTGCTGCTGCAGAAATTGCTGCAGCGTCTGCAGCTGCAGATGCTGCAGCTGCTGCAGCCCTTGCAGAGGTTTCTGCTGAGGTTGGTCCAGCTGTTGCTGCTTTCCCTTCATCTGCTGCTTTTTGTGCAGCATCTGCTGCTTCTTTGGCCAGTTTGTCTGCGTTGTTTGCAATTTCCTGTGCCTCTTCATCTGGTGCTTTTACAGCATCGACATTGGCTTTTGCTGCCTCCAGAGCTTTTGTTAGAGCTTCTGCGGAAGAATTTGCCACTTTGCTTGCGTCTTGTAACACGTTTTGTACATCTGTTGGCAATTCTTCATTTGTTGGATCTGAATTTTCTGCAAGTAATGCTTTGATTTCCTGGACAGGGTTTGCTAGCTGTTCTACCGCCTCTACTGTGTTCTCTGCAGCCTTCTCTGCATCTGCTTCTGTATCTGCATTGGCTGCTTCATCTGCTGCGTTGCCTACTTGATTGGCTGCTTGTGCTGCTTTTGATAACTGGTCAGCGAGGGCTTTTGTCAAATTTGCAGTGGGTCCTGTGTCTGAGTCAGCAATTGTCCTCACTGCTGCTGCTGCTTGTTTGATTGCCTCCACAGCTTTGTCTGTGAAGTTTGTTGCTTCCTCTGGTGACATTGTTCCATCATTGATGGCTTGTGCAGCTTCTGCTACTTGTGTTGCTGCCTCTAAGGCCATATCTGCAGCATTAGCTGCTGCGATGGCTGTGGGTCCAGTGGTGGTTGCTGCAGCTGTCTGTGCTGCTGCTGCAGAAATTGCTGCAGCGTCTGCAGCTGCAGATGCTGCAGCTGCTGCAGCCCTTGCAGAGGTTTCTGCTGAGGTTGGTCCAGCTGTTGCTGCTTTCCCTTCATCTGCTGCTTTTTGTGCAGCATCTGCTGCTTCTTTGGCCAGTTTGTCTGCGTTGTTTGCAATTTCCTGTGCCTCTTCATCTGGTGCTTTTACAGCATCGACATTGGCTTTTGCTGCCTCCAGAGCTTTTGTTAGAGCTTCTGCGGAAGAATTTGCCACTTTGCTTGCGTCTTGTAACACGTTTTGTACATCTGTTGGCAATTCTTCATTTGTTGGATCTGAATTTTCTGCAAGTAATGCTTTGATTTCCTGGACAGGGTTTGCTAGCTGTTCTACCGCCTCTACTGTGTTCTCTGCAGCCTTCTCTGCATCTACTTCTGTATCTGCGTTGGCTGCTTCATCTGCTGCGTTGCCTACTTGATTGGCTGCTTGTGCTGCTTTTGATAACTGGTCAGCGAGGGCTTTTGTCAAATTTGCAGTGGGTCCTGTGTCTGAGTCAGCAATTGTCCTCACTGCTGCTGCTGCTTGTTTGATTGCCTCCACAGCTTTGTCTGTAAAGTTTGTTGCTTCCTCTGGTGACATTGTTCCTTCATTGATGGCTTGTGCAGCTTCTGCTACTTGTGTTGCTGCCTCTAAGGCCATATCTGCAGCATTAGCTGCTGCGATGGCTGTGGGTCCAGTGGTGGTTGCTGCAGCTGTCTGTGCTGCTGCTGCAGAAATTGCTGCAGCGTCTGCAGCTGCAGATGCTGCAGCTGCTGCAGCCCTTGCAGAGGTTTCTGCTGAGCTGGGAACTTTTGGAACAGCTGAAGTTCTGGTTATTGGAGACATAGTTGTGTATTCAGGGCACTTGGACCGTAGGCTTGCCTCAGTGGGTTGGTTGTAGGATGCTGTTAGTATAACACAGTTTTGTGAGAATCTGCTCCTATTTCTGGATTACAGTTTTTCAAATTTATGAAAATTATATTTGATACCAACCAGCAAGTATCAGGATGAATACGAGAGCGTTGGTGATCATCTTGACTTCCTTATGACCACCTTCACCAACTCTCAGATGGTGTCTGGTATTTCCTGTGAAAATTTTGACAGAGAGAAATCTAAGTAAAATGATCTAAATGTTAATTTTTCATAGCAATTAACCTTTACTGTTTACTGTTTTCTGCCAAAAATGTATAAAAGTTTTCGACATCAAGCACAGACCTCATGCCCTGCACCTCAACTAAAGTGTGTGTTCATATATTTATGAACACACATTTTTTTAACAAAAGTTTTCTGTTTGCACTTTATCAATGTCAGTGTTGGAGTTTTATTTTTATTTATTTGTATAGAATGCACTATACTACATGTTTGTTTACAAAAGTATTTTATTCATGACATAAGTTTGCTTCCAGAGGAGGCTCTTTATTTATTTTTTTCTGGAAATTCTTTATAAAGTGTAAATTATATCTGTGAGAAAGAGAACAACTTTATAAAAAAAAATGAATTTTGCTAAGAGTAAGTTGCAGTTCATGGCATCTATCCCTGTAAGTTGTCTCAGTGTTTGAAGTTAGAGATAATGAAAATTGTCAGTGCTGTTTATTTTGCTTCAGATTCAGTAATAAGAGACTTTCTTGTTAATATTTTTGAAAGTGGTTTTAATGTGAACCTAAACAAGTCTGTCTCCTTTCAATCTACAAAGTGTATTTTTGGTAACAAAAGAACAGCTGGCACTTTAAGTCCAGGAGGCAAATAGGGGTTACCTTGAGTTTTTGATCAAATAAAAGCAAATCTTGTTTTGAATTATGTCTGTCATTTGTACTTTTTGTCTTCTTAAAAAAGTAGGAAAAAAAATCATAAAAAATCATAAATTGAGTTTCGGAGATTTTATTTTTAGGCCATATTTCCCAGTCCTACCTTCAAGCAATTAAGTTCAGGGATTTCTGGTGGAGTTTGCATGTTACATCAATTGTTCTCTGCAGTACTATTGCCCTTCACAGTCCAACGACATGCCTGTCAATCACCTGGAGACTCTCAGATACCTGCAGGCGACTGGTTTTAAGTACATTGTATGACCGGCCTTGCCCAGTGACAGCAGGGATAGGTTAAAGCCTCTTCTATCTGTGATGGGATTAGTGGTATGATCACTAGATGGATGTTTTCAAAAATCCAAGACTTATGAGTATGACACAGCAATTTTCTTTGTCTTTCTAGATTTCCAAAGTTTCAGGCTTTGGCCACACTGCTAATAATCACTACTCTCCTGATAGCATGACAACACAGGGTTCTTTTACTCAGGAGGCTACACTTTCACATTCATGCCCATTCACACAACAAAAACACACAATAACTGAGGGTTACTCCTAAAATTCGTCAGACTCGGTTCGGTTTGGGGGTGAAGTTGTAACGTCATTTCATTTTTCACTTGGGTTGGTTTTCGTTCACACTGCACTTTGTTCGGTGGAACACAGCCTGTCAAATGATGTGTAATGTCGCCACTGGCCACTAGATGGGGCTGCAACTGTTGCCTTTGCTCCTGCCATCCGGGGCATTGGCGGCGTAGTCTGATACTGCACTTGGTCAGTAATCGGGAGGTGGCAGGTTCAAACCCAGCTCTGGATGTCACATGGCGATGTGTCCTTGGGCAAGATACTTAACGCCAAGTTGTTCTCACTGCTGTGTCCGTGGCGTGAAAGGGCGTGAGTGTGTTAGCTGATAACTGACAAAAACTTCAACCATCAGTAAGAATGAATAAGTGTGAATGTGTAGATGCGACCTGCGGTGTAAAGCAGCTTTGAATTGCCAAAAACTATATAAGCTCAAGTCCATTTACCATTTACCATCTGGACTATTGTTGCACCATGACCCAGAACTTCACAACCAGCCAAGTAACAGCGTTTAGCTTGAAGGTATCCTGGCCCTGGGCCGTGGGCTGCACCCAGTGCAGTCGGCCTCCTGACCTGGCTCCTCTGTACTCAGTCACAAGCTTTTAAGATCATGTTGTCTGTGTGCATGTGTGTGTATATGTGTGTGTGTATGTGTGGGGGTGTGTGTGTATGTGCTGGGGTGGAGTCTGAACGGGGGGTGGAAGGATGATGATGGGGGGATGGAAACTGCCTTTAACATGTATAGCACTTTGTGCTGCATTTTTAATGTATGAAAAGTGCTTTATAAATAAAGTTTTGATTTGATTTGATTTTTGATTTGATTTGAAGCAGCTCAGCTCGGAGTGATATTAAAGATAAAGTTGTATTAAGGCTGCTCAGATGAAAATGGCATATTTATCGAAGCTATTTGTAATGACTTGTGGATCTTAACCTGAAGAACTGGAGGCTGGCGGTGCTAGCAATGCTAACATTGCTTGCATAATTTGGTCCTTGTCTGTCTCGGATGGCTTTCACGCCCACTGTGATCTGAACTCTGGTGAACCAAGACCCCTCTTTTCTTTACAAGCAGACCAGAGTTAAGTTCTTGGCCTGCACCAGATTTCATTTGAGCTGTCACATCCAGTGTTAATTTTGTTGACTAATTATTTTTGTCATAATTTTCGTCAACAACCTTTTTTCCCCTGATGAAAACTAGACAGTAACTCATAAAAACAAGTGCACATAGAAAATTCAAGGAAACATAAAAAATGCCTTACCCTTTACACTTCATATTTTAGTCGACTAAATTTACAGCAGATTTCATCGACTAAAATGTTGTGAAATTTCATCAACTAAAACTAGACTAAAATTAAAACAATTAAGATGACTAAATTATGTCTAAAACTCAAAGATATTTTAGACAGAAGGCTATAACTAAAACTAAATCAAAAAGTGCAGTCAAAATTAACACTGTACTGTAGTTAGTTCACAGGTGAGCAGTATACAGGGGAGAGCATAAGAGCTCTGTTTTAACATTGTTTGTTCACATTGAACATTTTCATCTAGCATATTAGCTTGTGTGTACAGTTTGCAGCACTGACGCTGTACATCATCATCACCATCATCATCACTCAAATCACTCCTGATAAGATATTTAACTCTGTTCACTACATTAAGAGCTTGATTGGTGATGAAGATGGAAACTGAAACCTTCGATCCTCTCTGGCTTTCATTGTCATAATGACACTCTTTTTATTGTTAAACTTAACATCATATTTCACACCATAGCTAGAACAGACTCAAAGAAGTTGCTGTAAGCAGTGCTATAAGGTGACAGGATGACCAAGTCATCAGCAAACATCAGATGGTTAATAAACCTCTCTCCGGTCGCACATGCCCTCAGCTGGTCAGGAGGACACAACAATGGCAGAAAAAAGTAATCCTGAACCAAATGTTGGTGATCGACTTCTTCAGAATGAGATTTAGCATGTGCACAGGTGGAGGAACGATTTGCTGCATCGTGACAAAACACAGAGACTCACTGGAAAAACAAAAAGCTCAAACATAGTTTCCTGGCTTGTTGTTTTTTGTAAAAGTCACATAATTAAGAAAATAAGTGTACCCATTAACAGCAGTGCACCTTCCTGGTTGTCTGTAATGGTTCTCCTTAAAGGTTCCAATTTGATGTATGAACTAGTAATGGCAAAAAAAATGATAACAACAGTGACAATAATAGCAGTAATGATGATGATATCTGTAAAATCGATGAAAATAGCTTGGATATAGTGAGCTGCTTTTGTCATTTCACTGTAATTTAGCTTCTACTTTCTCCAGGCTGCAGCTTTAATGAAGTAAAGCTGAGTTTTTACTTAGTTTTACTACATTTACAAGTAGGTTGCCCATCAGTGGATAATACAGATGCATGACAAGCACAGGAAATCTGATCAATCAGTGAATAAATGGGTGTGAATGTGTGGCTGTGACCTGTGGTATGAATCTGCTTTATGGAGTCAGAAAGACTAGAAAATATAAGCTCAAGTCCATTTTTGCAGATATCCAGTATTTCCAAACTCGTTATCACGGCTACGATATTGATCCTGATATTTGTGTCAAGAGCTCAAAGTCTCCTATTCAAGGTATTTTATCTACTTAAACAATTTAAAAATAATTTAAAAGAATCATTCCATGAGGAGACAATAACATCACCACTGTGTGACTATGCAAAAAAAAAAAAAAAAAAATCGCTTGCAGAAAGATGCTCGGGGTCAACGTGATGGCCAAACAGTCAATCATCAAAACATGAAACACAGAACTGCAGAATTATGTTTATTATGGTCAATTTTACTATTTAGAATATTTGGGCGTATAGTTAGGCTTTTATTTCGATAGGTTTGGTTGTTTTGCACTGGGTGATGGATATTGAGGGGCAGGCTGGACAGGACAGGACAGGACAGGATGGGTGCACAAGGACGCCAATTTGTTTGTAATTCTCAATTAATAAGAAAAGAAACTATCTTGGCTTGGACATTGACATTTGTTGTAGTTGTTTTGTAATTCAATCAGTCAATCAATCTTTATTTGTGTAGCTCCAGTTCATAACAAGTGTTATCTCAAGACACTTTACAACAGAGCAGGCTGAAGACAAACTCTTCATGTTATAGATACACATATATGTGAATATACAAATACATAAAATAAATATATATGTCTATACACATACATACATCCAGAGACGTATCCATCCAGGCAGAGACAAAGGGACTAAAATCATATTTGTCTCTGCTGGATATAGATTCAATCAATCAATCTTTATCTGTATAGCACCATATTTGTCTTTGTTGAATATTAATTATTAAAGTCAAGCCCTTTGAGATAAGACATCTCATTTTCAAGAGGGTCCTCATGTCTATATAGCTGTAAAGATAGTTACTATGGATGTATAATCAATACAACCATTGATAGAGAGATCAATCTAATATCAACATTAATATCTATAATGAATATAATCTGGAGAGGACTGATGTTGATTAATATTGCAGCATCTAGCAGAACTGCCATTAACATGATTTTAACTGGTCTAAAAGTATGAATTGACGAAACCAAATGGCCGTTACACTCTCCTTCAATGAGATTGACCCGTTCCTCTCATGGTTAAAGTTCATTTGTGTTAGAAACAAACGTGAATTCTTAGATAACTTAAACTTCAGATTTATGATGAGGTTAAGCAGTATGTGTCACTGTACATTCTGCCAATATTAAATCCAGTATTTGGGATATGTATGATCAGCTTGTGCCAAAATATCGGCTACAAACATCTACAAAATGTTTCATATCTATAGAAACTGATATTAGTCTAATAATATTGTGCATCCCTCATGTATAAAAATATACAAAATAATGATAGTAAAGGAAAAAGAACATTATGGCCTGCTCTTTCTCCTTCATAAGGTGTCTTGAGATTATATTAAAGATTTGGGATACATAAAGATTGACTGATTGAATTATATGATTCATGAAGATTTAAGTTTTGATAATCAAGGTATTGAACAACAAATATGTCAGCACAGTTTATAGAAAACAAAGATTCATGATTATAAACCAAGCAAACACTAAGCTGCACAAACCCCATGCTTTTTAAATTGTTACTGAAGAACTGACCTTTGTGATGAACTGATGATCTGCAGGTGTCAGTTCCCTCGCCTGTCCTGTTCTGTCAGGTTTGTCTTGGCTCTCTGGCTCTTGGCACCTGAGATCTCCTTCATATATATCTGGATTACGTCAAATGGTTAATAGTAATGACTATGGGTTTGTGCTCCCTCACCTAGTAAGGTGTGTTTCTCTCCCTGTAAATGAAGATTAATTGGATAATAATACATCTTAAAACTTGTTGAGTCACTCTTGTGCAGTTTTTTTTCACATTGTGACCAGTTATTAAGACGTGATTGTTCCTTTGTGGTAGTTGGTTGTTCTTGATGAAGGCGTCAGGAAGGGCTATTTGCATATTTGTAAAATGATACATGCAAATATATTATGTGTGACACAAAACAGCTCAACAATACACCCTTTAAAATGACCAGAGGGTGTTTGTCTACACCTCTGCCACACCACAGTATGTACTGACCATGACAAAAGAGTTTAGGGCTGTTGACGCTCTCTTTTCAGACAGGCATAAGCAAAGCTGATCTCTATGGAAAGCTGTTTGAGCATGAATTTGAAATTAGTGATATCAACCATAATTCACTTCCACTAGTACTCAAACTTGGAGTACATGTACTCAGTTAGTCAACTAGTGCACCAGTAGACTTAACTAGTGAAGCGAAAAGTGTCAGTAGTACTTCTTATAGACCAAAAAATGTTCATTAGTACTACTAGTAGACTGTTTTGGGTCTACTAGTATTACTAGAAGACTAGTTTACTAGTAGATGATTTTGCTTTACTAGTAAGGTCTACTCGGCACTTGTCCACCAAAAACATTTTAAACAAAATTTTTGTTTACTAGTACTTCTAGTAAACTCAAAATATCTCACTAGTAGTACTAGCAGACTGTTTTTAGTCTATTGGTAGTACCAGTAAAGCCAAAAGATTCACTAGTAGTAATAGCAGACTTAATGCAGATGAAGTAGGAGGGATTATAACCAAATCCAGCACCCCGATTGGTTGTAATATTTTTGAAAGTCCGTGGGAAGCCTGAATTTGCTTGTTCTCTTTTTGCTTCACTAGTAAAGTGTACTTGGACACTAGTTCACCAAAATTAAGTACATGTAGAGCTGAACTACAGCTGGTATCACCGATATGAATTTTATGCCCAAATGGCTTTCCAAAGATCTGATGTGATACATAACCTGGACTCGTGGTTTTCCTGAAAAGGCAAACCAGTGCTGATAATACAGCACGAGACTGAGGGCTCCACTTGTTTGAGTTGATCTGGACTGTTTTTTTAATCCTGAAAATATTACAAATGCACAATAACTGAATAACTTGGTCAAGCATCTGACCCATTTATGGACCCTGACTCTCCAAATCTGCCACCATCACCCTCAGCTTTTAATCCACAGCCTGAGGAGGATACTGGCTGTGTGGTTACCAACATGTCTGCTGTAAGCCCTGATTTCATGTGCTGGGTTTGGCTGCTTTTATGGAACTACCAGAGGACATCAGAGTGTCATCCAGACTCATTTGGCTCTCTTGAGACTCATGAGGAGCGTTTTTGTCTCTAGTCGGCACTGATTGAAAAGGAAGTGACGCCAGCCATGATGTAACCAGAATACAGAAGCAGCAACATTATGAAGTGAAGCATGTTTGGATGCAAACGGGTAAGAGTGTGATATTAAATATGTGATATGTTGGGAGAAAGTCTGCAGACCCCAGCCCATACATCAGATCATCGCTCTGCACAAGAAACAAGGGCTGAACAATGAACGCTTTGACTCAAGTGATGACAACATGCGGTTCGTCGTGGGTACAGGAGCATGTCTTTATATACCGGAGTGCACAGGGGAAGAACTTTGGCAGATGGAGTCACAGGTAGGAAGAGAGATGGAGAAACTGTTGTGGAAACTGAGGAGCAGGACAGATCATGAGCTGCCTGGTAGTACGAACCTGGGGGTCCACTGATGTCAAGAGTGGGACTTGGTAACAACACTTCTAAAAATGTTTTGATGTCAAAGACTTTTTCTTCATGGTGATCAATGTAATGATCAAATTTCAGTTTTGCTTGACAAAATACAGTTCATGTACCACTTATATTCTGTTTCTGTGTTGGTGTAGTCTTTCATTTTGGTAAAATATACATGATTGATTTTTGTTTGTCTGTCTTTTATTACTTGGATTTAATTTTTTTCTATTAATTTAATCTGTTTTACTCTTAAGGTGAGGTTTGCAAATAAGCTGACATTGGGTTTCTACCTCACCTGCACATAACTTAATCTTATTCACTGTTTTATTTGACTTCTCTTTTAACTATGTGCACAAAAAAAAAAAAAGAACTGTGACCATTTGGGAAAAAAATCCAACAGAAGAAAGGCAGGAACATTTTCACAAGTTGCAGGAATATTGTGGTATTTTATTGGCTGATGGAGACATTTCTGTTTAATGTTCATGCATTTTCGTGTGGACAGAGATGTGTTTAAAACTGTGGAGTAGGAAAATTTTCTGTGTGGAGTTTGCATGTTCTCCCTGTGCGTGGGTTCTCTATGGACACTCTGACTTCCTCCCACAGACCAAAACCATGCTCACTGGGTTAATTGGTGTCTCTAAATTCCCCCCTGGGTTTTGAGTGTGATGCATGAATGGTTGTTTTTCTCTCTTTGTGGCCCTGTGATTTGCAGGCAACCAGTTCAAGATGTGCCCCACCTCTCACCCAGTCTCAGCTGGGATAGGCTCCAGCCCCTGTGACCTTGAAAGGGACAAGCAGTATAGAAAATGGATGGATGAATATGTATATCAGAGCGAGATCTCCTTCTGTTTTGGGCCCCAAAATGACACTGACGTATATACAGTAAATATCAACAAAAATGTGAAATGTGTTTGTGCATGTGTCATAAATTTTTGGAAGGAAAGCAAAGTAAAAATGCTAAAATCCAGCTCAACCTCTGAATTATCAGCGTTTGTCTCTTTGTCCCCTTTAATGAAAGAAGTGGCAGCAAAAGGATTAACTAAACTGCGTGCTGTCTTTGGGAATGTTCCTGAACTTTACATGGCATCAACAAGCCGCTTGTTTGTTTGTTTGTTTGTTTGCTTACCTTTATACTGGTAAAGTGGTTATCTTATGACATACTGTACATGTGTAGAGCCGCTCCTCTCTGACTGATTTGCTGAATGCTTGAACCAATCTCTTGAACCTGATCCAAGTGTGCCTTCACCTCCACCAGGAGATGATGTTCTTATATAATTGATCATAATCACACATTAGCCGCTGTCAGTCATGGAGGGACCACGCCTGGCAGGCAGCGAGGCGTGACACTCCCTTTGTAAGAACAGGAGGTGTGTTGTTTTAACAAAATACTCCAAATCTGAGTTTAAGTAGATAAACTGAGTCAGAACGCTTTGCCATTCCAGAGAGTTTGTGCTCTTGGCAGACCTGCAGTGTGAACTAAATTCAGCCAAATGACACAGTTAAGAGTCACATAAAGATAAGGCAGGCAATTTCACTGTGTGCTGGATTCCCTAGGCCTCAGTTTTAGAAAAGGACGTGAAAAAGTGAGTTCACAGAGCGGAGGTCAGAGGAGTTTTCAGCCTGAAGATCTCTGCAACTTATCGGACATTTTTGGAAACATGTTTTGTAACCAGAAAAACACAAAGTAAGTCATCAACAATCAAAGATCATGAAAAAGACATTTGACCCCCCCTCACCTTCAACTCGACCACAACACAGACACGAGGCAAAAATGGGCCACCAGATTTGTTGTGGATGAGGAGTGGTCCAGCTGCTTTGCACATGATTGACACACAACCTGGGTTTTTGTTTTTTTGCCATAAGTGGTTTGGAGCCCAAAGTGCTTCCTGGAGAGGCTTTGCCTGCTGTCCAATTGAACTGTATATTTTCTATTTTTATTGTATATTTAAACTTGGAGTACGGATGTTTATCTCCATGCTTGAGTGAATATTTAATTATAAGTACAAGGTAGGACTGGGTGATATGGCCTAAAAATAAAATCCCTAAACATGTGCTTGTGCAGAACATCACAGAGCCTACTATCATGAAATCTGTTTATTTTCAGTATTTGTATTTTAAAACATTATAACAGCTTACAATTAGAGTAAGTGTAAGTCAAGAAAAATAAATTGGATTTTTAGTTTTTAAATTTTCTGCAAAACATAATTTGAATTAATTGATATATTGTCCAGCCTTAGTACAAGGTGACAGTCCTAATCTGGTTTTTGTAAGGGTTATTTTACCACATTATCCTGTGAGGCTAAGAGCAATTCGATCCATGGATTGTCTTGGAGCTGGAATGGTTAAAAATGTTTAAGGTTCAAATTGGAAAATCCTGGCTGAGGAGAGCACAGAGGACAGCTTAGCATGCCAATGAACAAGAACAATCACAAATCAAGAAGCGAACTGCACAACAAGCATCTGTTGATTTGTGGCGAAAACACAAGTATTTAAAAAATTGTCCTGTGAAACTCATCTCAACCAAACTGACAAGCTGTCAAGAACGTGCTGGGAAGCTAATGGCTAACAGCTAGTTAGCTTCAGTTTATCCTGTTTGCTTCCCTGTATGTTTTTTTTTTTTACACTGAAGTGGCGTTTGACGGCTTGAGATCACAAACTTTTAGGGCAGAAATCCCAGTCAAATCTGTCATTTTTTGTGCATCAGTTTCGAGTTCTGTCTGCGTGCCAGGCTTTACAGAAAAAGATCCCTGCTTGTTTTGTGATCTCGAAAACCTCCTGAGCTCCTCGGCATTTTTGAAAAATGTGCCAGGTAGTTTACCGTCACAGGTCGGCCTCTGGCATCTTAAGTGGGCCTTGTTTTAGCAGAGATGACAGCTCACTTTGGTTTGACATGATCTCCACATAATTAGCCTCTGCTCTCCTCCACTGTCGGCCAGCTCCTTGTTGTTTGGGTGACCCAGTTTTCACATCTGGTTGGATGGCTCCAAATAATTGTTAACACAAGGAATCGACAGTTTTGTAAATGTGTCTGCAGGAAGAGTTTGACACAGTGTTATGAGAAAAGAGAAAAGAGCGAAAAGGCTGAACAACAAAATCTCTCTTGAGCTGAAGAAGTGATCGTTCCATCAGTTTATGATTGGGATGCACGATAATGGACTTCTGCAGATATCTGATATCTTTTAGCAAAACTAAACTGACCTGTTCCTCTTATTGTGACGACCGTTTTGTGTTAGAAACTGATGTGGACCAAGGAAAACAACATTTCAATCTCTGACAGAAGACACTTTTGAATTAAAATATCAATATTCAGGAATAACAGGGTGAAACATCGTGCTACATTAATATATTCTACTCCCCGTACGCGGATATATCTTTACATGTATGGATGCATGCATGAACATGTGTTTATGTATGACTGTATTTATCTGCACTTGTGTGTATAAAGGGGACCATTTTCTTTTCTTTTCTTTTTTTTTCTTGTCTCTCTTTTTCTGTACTTTCTTGTGACAGGAATACCAGTGCAAGGATGGATGTCTATCTTCAGACATTTATTTGATTTTGCTGTATTTATCCTTTTCTTTATCCAGTGCACACCGTCTCTGGATATTAACTTCAATAAAATATATTGATTAAAAAAAAAAAATAAAAAAATATATATATATATATATATATATATATACATATATATATATATATATATATATATATATATATATATATATAGTTTGTTTTTAAGACCACAAAAGGATTTGCACCTCATTACGTGTCTGATACTGTAAAGGTCTCCAAACCGTCAAAGTCTTTGGTGTCTTTGGAGCTTCTTTTTCCTGTCGTCCAAAACACCAGACTAAAACCTGGAGCCTTACCTACTAATTATGTTTATAATGATGTTTTTGCATTTTTTATTTACATTTTTTTTCTTTATTTTGCATCACTCTATTTCATTCTATTTTTTTACTCCACTTAACAATAACATACCTCCTCTGTCATTATCTGTTGTGTTTTACTATTGTTGATTTTATTGTTGTTTTAATCTTGTACAGTGTCCTTGAGTGTCGTGAACGGCGCTTTTAAATAAAATTTATTATTATTATTATTTCTTCTTGATAGTCTCCCTTTGGCACTTTGGTAAACTTGATTGTCTTTATAAACAAAGAGGATGGGATATTTTAGCATCATATGGCTGTAAAAATCTGCATTATTTTCATTAAACGATTATGTTTGATTTCTTCTGAAATGCAGCTGCCTGCAGGTCGAAGGGCACGCTCCTGAATTCTAGATGTCCACTTTGTACTGATAATTAAGTTGATGTTTTATTGCACTCATTAACTTTAGTGACGACAGCTGCTGGTGAGTCAGTCATCAAACTAAAGGCGTGCTGCTGGCAGTGGAGAGAAAGAGGGGGACAATGAAGTGGTTTAAACACAGTAAACTGGTGGATGTGTTTTTATTTGCGTGGTTACCAAATCTGCTTTGCACCATGTGATTTCTGTCAGGCATGTGTGTTACCATGGATACCACTTCCCCAATCTATTTCCTAATAAATATGAAGATTCACATAACGGTGCAGTGCCAACATAATCAAACCAAGAAACAGACTGGATAATTTAATTATTATTAATAATTTAATAATGTAAGAGGGTAAATGTGAATGAGGTTTACATCCACATGGAGGCAGGACAGGTAACGTTCACTGACTCGTGGAGAAGCAGTGGGATTAAATAAGAGTGAACCTCTTTCTGTTCGTATTTCTGCCTCTTCAGAGTAAAAGTTTGGATCTGAACATGTATTGGGTGGAAGCAGGGAGGGATGTGAATCAGAAAGTCATAATGAGTCACCTGCTCCGTGTTCATTATCTAACACAACAGTTAACAATGAGTGGTAATTAAGGGAGTTAATGCTTACATACCATCTGTGAAATCATCCCAGAAAAAAGGGCAAAGAGGTTATTAACGCTTCGCCATGGCTCAGGTAATTACAGACAGATCCAGCTGTTAATTAATGTTGCCATTACATAACAACTAATATTTCATTTGACTGGCCTGTTATTTAATGCCCCTCAGCCTTCATTCATTCAGTCAATCAATCAAACTTTATTTGTAAAGCACTTTTCACACGTCTTGTAGCACAAAGTGCGATACATAAAAACAAAGAAATAAAATACAAATAAATAGAAAATTGAATACAATGAAAAATAGAGAACTCCACCCACCCTCGCAATCCACATACAGCACACACACTCACTTACACACACACACACACACAAAGAAAACTGAATTATAGGACTGAGGAAACGCTATCTTGAATTAAAAATGAGGAAACACAGGAGCTAAAACTAAAATGACAACAAAAAATCATGATAAGAAATTTGATAAAAAAAAAAATACTATAGGACAATAAATAAATAAGTAAATAAAAATTTAAATAATAAAATGGTAATGGGATAACCAAACACCAAACGCATAATAAAATCTACTGACGTAGGATAGCTGAAAGGAAATCGATGAACAGAAAATAGAATTCCGAACAATAAATCTGAGCTGAAATTGAGAATTAAAACAGATTGAGAGGGTTAAAATAAATAAAAAAAAACAAGATTAAATAATTATAACAATTAAATAATTCATTATGTAATTGACTTCTGGACAAACTTAAAACAATGGGAACAGTTGTCCTTATTGAGCTCCATGTGTGAATGAAGAGCTCTGATAACACCATCAGTGTTCACGTTAACACCTCTTCGTGTTTATATGGGTCCACATCACAAAATGTTACTGTTGGTGCTTTATTTCTCATCAAGTGTGTTTGCTGACTCTTGGAGATTCAGTGCTTGGAGTTAACTCTCTCAGAGTCTATTTTTTACGACCTAAATGTTAACTCTATACAAATGAGGACGGACCTCACCACATCAGTACGGTCTGAAGATTTAATGAAGTTAGGCAGGTATGGAGGGACAGCGTGACTGTCTCAGGATGGGCCATGGAAAACTGATTTTAGTGATATCAACCCTAGTTCAGCTCCAGTAGCCGAGTTTGGTCTATTAGTGGGCGAGTAGACTTAACCAGTGAGGCAAAAAGTGTCACTAGTACTACTAGTAGATCTAAAAATGTTCACTAGTACTGCTGTAAGCATAATATGCTAATAAGGGGGCGGGAGAAAGCAAATTCAGGCTTCCCATTGGCTCAGGTCTACTCGTACTAATAGTGAATGACAGAATGATCTGGTCTGTTGCAGATTATGGTGGTAGCTTAAATAATTCACATCACAATTATAAAAACAAAATCTACAGAAATTCACATTAGGCTTGATTTCATCACGCCTACAAAAGTGAAGCAAATTCATAACCCTCTGTGCTAAAGTACCTGTGAAAAACATCATCAACTCCTGTCTTCACGAGTGCTATTCTAAGAGAAGAGTCTCAAATACTTTACATAGTAAGTAAATTAAAAACATCTACATCTGAATTACCACTTTGATCGAGTTCTCTCAAGATAAGGCGTCTGCTCCAACTCATAACAAATGCATTCAGGAGATGTTGAGTGTTTCTCACTAGAAAAGATGAAGTTCTCCCCCGTCTGACTGGTTTTTCGTAAGTCTGTTTGTTCACTTACTAATATTTTTTATCCTGTCTACCATGCAATACAGTCTTTCTTTCTTCAGTGTTTGTTAATGCCGCTGTTTGTGTAGATTTGATTTGTTCAGTTAATGTCTGGGTGGGTTTTTCAATATGAATGTGTTGGTGGGATAACAGATGCTGCTACAGTCGAATTACAATGTCTGTAACGTTGTCAAATTCTGTGCAAAAAATTAATAAAAAGATGCAGGACCACTGCAGAACCTCAGATCTGGACAAGTGTGTTCGTCTATTTTCAAGTCAAAAATATCTAAAACACTTTTTCTAATCCTCATTCACTTAACAAGTCAAGATAAATGTCTTACAAGAAATAAAAGGTAAAAATTAGGCATTCAATTGATTGTAATGAAGAGAAAATATCTACAAATTAAACAAGTAAAGTTTGACTCAGTGAGGATCTTAAATTAAGGTTTAATATCTGCTTTAACCTTCAATATAAATTTGTCTTGTCTTATTGGCAGATTATTTTACTTATTACAAGCAACTCAGGGCATTTAGTTTTGATATCTTCAAATAAGATCTCTGAAAAAACAACTTTTTATTTGATAGTTTTGAGAACATAAAGAGAATCAACCTAAAATATGTCAATATAAGTGACAAATGGCATTACAAATTAAATGCCCATTATACTTTTCTGTAAAATAAATGAGGAAGGGTGCATACACAAACAAAAGTGAACAAACAGAAAGACAGAAACAGAAGGAGGACTTTTGTACAAGTTACCAGCACAAATCCACAACTTAAGGAATTCCCCAAAGACACACACAAAAAGAGCATACCAGACAAAGAAGACAAGCAAACAAACTGAACAAGGTCAGGTAAGATCTTAATCCAGACGTGAAGAAATTGTGGCTTAGAATAAGTCTAGTAAGATTTGTTTTGTCTTAAAATTGGACAAACACTCTCACTTAGATGTGAGTTTTTTTCAGTGACGAAGAAAGAAAAGGAGTCTGATTATGGTTCATTAAATACTAAAAGATGCTCAAGGTTTTGATCCTTACTGCTGCATTGTAAGCCTCTATAATTGACTCCAAATGATTATTTAGTCACTAAAACAGACTAGAATCTACTTTTTAGACTTAAAAAAAGATTAGGGCTTCTTAAACTGTGGATTATTCCTGGAGAGGACTGAAGAACTGTCTGCTTTTTGTTCCTTCAGTCCTCAGCTGGGACGTCCTTGGTGTTAACGTCAAATAAAAATTATGTATTGTTTTAAGAGCTGGTTATCAGACACTGCAGCACGTTTCTGTACCATGATCATCAACATGCACTTATAGACTTAAGAAGCTAAAGAAGAGGTCATTTGTTCTATTTTTTAGATTTAATGCACTTTTTTTGAAAATGCATTATGACTTCCTTCAGAGTTTTTCCTGCTGTCTGATCTTGGTGGATGGGGGAAATCTACTCTCTTCAGTTTCACAACCAGAAGAGTCCTGAATGCCGCTTGTAGGAGAGTTTATCCAAAACACTGCAAACACAACAGCTGTTAAAAAGTGATTAACAAAGTCGTCCGTGAAAACAGTGAGACACAAAAAGGCAGTGAGTCTGCTTTTCATTTTTCAGCAGTAAAATAATTGCAGAAAATCCAGAACATCAAGACTAACAGCTTTGTGACTCTTAAGAGCATGAATCATTTTTATAATTAGAAATAAAAGACAACAAAAAGGAGGACCTGACCCTGCTCCAGTGCTAATTTTGTAGACTAATTATTTTCATCATAGTTTTAGTCAACAACCTTTTTTCCCTTGATGAAAATCAGACAGTAACTCATAAAAACAAGTGCACCTAGACAAAAACTCAAACTACATTAACTGACATTTTCATCAACAAATAAAAACTAGACTAAAATGTTTGACAGAGACTTAATCCAATCAGACCTAATTTGGTCATGTAGAAAGTAGAGACAAGTTAGGAATATATCCAATCACAGCTACTTTGGTTGTGTGGAAAGGTTGGATGAGTTAAGAGGGACATCCAATCACAGCTACTTTGGTTGTGTGGAAAGGTTGGATGAGTTCAGAGGGACATCCAATCACAGCTGCCTTAGCTTGGTGGTGGTGGGATAAGTTGTAGAGCGATCCAATCAGAGCTCCTCTCTTTATGAATTGATATATTCATGTAGAGCAGGTTCACTGTTTGTTGTCAGTTCTGGTATTGTAACTGAGATGCTCTGCCAGGTAGCCTAAATAAAGGTGACTGCATTTCACACAAAAGTTCAATTTGTTTCTGTTCATTTATACATTCAGACTTTACAAGCATTCAATAAAGGGTTATTAGATGTTTGATTTTATCCAAGTGTAAAACATGACTTCAGAAATTCAAGGGAACATAAAAACTGCCTTACCCTTTACACTTCATATTTAAGTCCACTAAATTTACAGCAGATTTCATCGCCTAAGAGTAGAGTAAAATTAAAACAATTTAGATGACTAAGTTATGACTACAACTAAAAGATGTTTAAGGCAAATTACTATAATTAATTAAAACTAAATTACAAAGTGCTGTCATGAACACTGCTCTGCTCATATGGCAACAGAGATGTGCATGACGGTCACAGAAAGGCCACAGTAACTTTCTCAGTCTCTCCTGGAGCGCTCTCTGCAGATCCTCTACATTTGGCCACGCACTCATCAGATCATCTAGTTAAAAAAACATGCAGAGAATTTCTCCAGCACTCCTCCAGCAGCGGTCCGTGGGTGTGGGGCACAGCAAAGGTCACGCTAGTCTGTCAATTAAAGCAAAAATGCGGGTGTGACAGTCGGCGTGCGTTCTCGCCCATAGTCATCAGCGCTGGGACCTTAATGCTACTTCAGACCGAGCGTAATGGAAATAAAACAACACAAGGCGGGGGCAGGAATAAAGACAGCAGCCTCTAATTGTGGAGGTATGTAGTAAAATCAGGCACAGGTTCTATTAAAAGCTTTTATGGGCTGTGACGCCCTTCAACTTAACTATAAGGCAGCAGGGCCAATCTTTTTTCCTCTACGCCCCCCGAGGCAGAGACGAGCCCCTGAAGTCTGAAATCAACACAAAAGTTCATTGTTTTAAAATCAATATGAAAACACACATGGTGGTCGAGTGAGGAGAGAAAATGTTTCTTCTTTTCCTCTCTGTGTCCTCATCATCAATGTTCGGGTTTGCTGAATGAAAAACCTTCAGCAAAGCAACAAAAGCTTGATCCACCGTTTTGTCATTGTGTTGTTTACTTCTGCCTGAGTAACACGGAATAACGCCTTCCCACTTTTGTTCCGCTTAACCCTTTGACTGGCATTGTAGCCGTGCCGTTGAGTTTTTGCCACCACTGTTTTCAAAACTCTGAAAGCCCATCTTTGTCTGTTTTTCCTTATTCACCTTTCTGAATAGTGCTTGCAACACCAACATATATCCACGTGGTGGCGCTGCTGTACATGAATATAATTGTTTAAAAACTAGAGAAAATCAGAAGTGAATCGTTGCTGCATAGATCCTGAGAAATCTAACAGTAAGAACATACATTGGAGTAAGAAAAAGTCTTTCCTCATATTTCCAGATCCTCTAAAAATCATAGTTTAGTTGAAGAAAATAAATTTGATGATAAAAAATGTATCAATGATTCCTCACAAAACTGAGTCAACAGCTACATATCAAAATTTTGCTCTCTGTGATGTTTTCATACGAAAAAAACAAAAGAAGTGTTGAAGAAATGAAATAATCCATTCATGCCCAGCAAAAACCTTAACAGGAAAGCCAGCCAGCAGGTTGACCTGCATATCTGCTTCCCGATTGGGTAATCTGAAAAATAAAACCTTATTTAGAGATTTAGGGCTCTAATTTTGTAGACCAGGCACAGGCGGGGCGCACCTGCCCAGCGCCGCGCCCGCGCCGCGCCAACGGGGTGTGTCCAGGACATTTTGCAAGTTTCGTGCACGGCGTAGTCTGGCGCAGAGAGGCGCACCCACGCCTCCGTCCCTCCCACCGGCGCAAGTAGCAGAGAGAGAGGAGAGAAGACATTAGTGGGTTTAACACAGCCGAGTGTGATCTTCACCAATCAAATGAACGCCTCTCATCGCCTTTAAATGCGCTGCGGGCGAGGCGCAGTGACAATTTCACCTCGGTGGCGAAAAGGTCAGAGCCGCTGTCACTTTTGCAGCAACTGGGAGAGCGCAGGGGCCACCGGGCCGCGCATCGGAGTACACGATGCGTCACCATGTGGACCACCTCGCGGGACAGATGTAATCTGATCCTGTTTCATAATAGGAGTACAAAATTAAGTGATAATTACATTTAAACACAGCAGCAGGCTAATCCATTCATCATGCTTGTGATCCACATGCATTCCTGGTCCGTCATCGCCAAAAAGCAGAACCTTTGGTGAAATTATATCTCCTCCTCATCCTCCTTGCAATAATGTACTCCATCTTTTTAGATCACGTTACGAATAAAGATTAAAACAGAGAAATATGGACAATCGCAGGTAAATCCTTACGACACCGAGTGACTTACATTTATTCAGCGAGCGTCTCTCTCTTTTTTTATTTCCTTTGAATTTCATGAGATGAGAGAAGTCGGATACTCCGTATCGGATGATGTGGCTGTTTGTGGTTGGCTGAGAGATGTGAACTCGTTAGTTATGACAAACGTCTTTGATCTGACATCAGATGTGACGGGACAATTAATATAGATACAATTGTATGTGCTGGTTCAGACGGTTACATTAAATAGTGCTTGTTGTGATTATTTATTGCATTGAAATGTGCCTGACACTCTGGATACCTGCCTGTGAGGTTTTGGTGATGTGTGCGCACTGTGCGTCTGTCCGCCAAATTACCACTGCCCTGAGTGCGCCTCGCCTGTGCCGAGAATAGACCAGGTTGGAGCTGGTGGGCTTTCAGCGCACCTTCCGCACGGTTTTTTGGCTCCAAATTGTCACTGCGCCAAGCTGAATCTTTCGACACCTCCTCCTGGTGTGCCATCATACCCATCTCGGCGCAGCCGGTCTACCAAATTACCAAACTGGCTGTGCACGGCGGTGCGCCGGACGAAATTACCACTGCGCGGGGTGCGCCAGGCTGAGCCACCCTGCACCACCCTGGGTTGCGCCAGGAAATTAGAGGCCATAGAGTCAACAATCGACCCAACCAGCATGTTTTTGTCTGTCTACAAGCCTGAATATACTGAGTTGCTTCCATGTGATTGGCTGTGAGTTTGTTACTTATTCTTCTTGTATGGTGTTACACACCTGTCTAGGGGGAAGGTGCATAACATTGACTAATTGAAAGGGAAAAAGGTAAAAAGAAAATCACTCTCGGTCTCCAAATCTTAAATAACCAAACAACTATCAGAGTTTACACAATTTATTTACAAAACAAAAAAAAACAAGCCAAATGCAAAAAGGCATGTACAAGAAAACAAACTAAAAAGCCGAGATTTTAAACAAAAGGGTACAAAAACAAAAGGCAGCAAAGGCTGGCACTCAAAATAAGGATTTATCCGAAAACGACAAACGAACTAAGGGCCTGTTTATACAACTCCGTTTTTGTCCGAATCCAAAGAGTTTGATTGCGTTTTAGCCTCCTGTTTACATGAGACCAGTGCCCGGAGTGCCTGAATCCGCAAACTTTTGAAACCAGGGTCCAGGGCGGAGATTTTTCAAAACGCATCGCCACCCGGCCTCATCTAAACAGGATTCATCGTTTCAGGGGGAAACGCTGACGTCTACGAATGTGCAATACTCTTTCACATGAAGGCTGTGCGCGCATACCAGCAACAACAACAGCTTCGGCCGTCTACCGAATAACATGTATGATGCGTACCTTGCTCGGTTTGTTATCCAGACAAAACTATCCACACAGATTTGTTGTCCAGACAAGAGACTCCTGCGTCTTTGTGCGTCCACTTGTCATTGTTATTTGTGAAAAGTTTTTCTTCTTCGTATGTGTGTTGTGACAGCGCTGTTTCTCTGCAAACCTACATCGCCATCTACTGGACTGGCATGCATGCTACAGCGTTTTCAGTTGTTCTCGAGTCTCTGTCTGAACGCAGATCGTTTTTGAAGATGCACACGAAAAAACTTTGCGTTTCAGGTGAGAATGAACGGGCGATCAGCCTCATCCACCTCACTCCCAGTCAGCTCACCTGCGCTGATATTTAGAAATCAGATGTCCAGGCTCGTGGCAATAGAAGCAGTCACGCTTCTCCGCGGACATGCTTTTTTTTTTTTTAATCTCTGGCCCCACCCTCACCTGTGACCGAGGCGTAGGTCGCTTCAGCAGGTTGCTAAGCCTCAACACCTGGCTCGCCTCTGCCTGTGGCTCACACAACGTGGGCTTCATCAACCACTTCGACTCCTCCTGGCAGAGGAGGCATCTCTTTGGGGCTGACCGGCTTCACCTGAACAGCTCTGGAAGCCGTTTGCTGTCCGCCAACCTGGCATACAGCATCCAGCATGCACGCTCCTCAGCCCCCTCTCACCGCTACGAACCCACGCCCACTGGCCGGTCCGCCAGAGACTGATGTCCCCCTGGTCCTAGTTCGTATCAGTTTAGTTCCTCTTTAACAGCTTATTATATCCCACCGGACTTTCAAAATTCACCTGTCTCAGATGAGATACACCTGGCATGCTCCTCAACCACAACTATCATCTCCCATAGACACACCACTTGCCCATCCTCACATCATGTTACCTTAATTCACATCCCTCTTCAACCACCAGCTCCCTCTGCCCCTAAGTGCGCCCCAGTCAACTTTGGCCCTTTAAATATCAGGTCCTTGAACAGCAAATCATTTTTATGTCATTATTTTATTGCTTTTAATAACCTTGACTTTCTTGTTTCAACTGAAACATGACTCACTCAGGGAGATCTCTGTCCACTTGTAGAGGCAACTCCCCCGACTTTACTCATTTACATCAACCCAGACTGTCAGCCCAGAATCATCTACAGACCTCCCAAGCCAAACAGTGTTTTATTCAGGAATTTTCTGATGTTTCATCACATTTTATGTCAAAATATGACAAAATTCTTATATTAGGTGATTTTAACATTCATGTATGCTGTCCCTCTCAGGCTTTTACCGCTGATTTTATCGTCTCCTTTGAATCTTTTTATCTCACACAGTCTGTTCAGGTACCTACACATTCAAAAGGTCACACCTTAGATTTAGTTTTACACCACAGTCTCAGCCCCGACAACTTTGAAATTAGGGATATCTGTGTGTCAGAACATAAGCTGGTTTTATTTAGTGTTGCTTTATCGTTTTTACCTGTTTCTAACAATAATTCTTACTCTTGTGTTTTTACTCCTTCTTCTGCCAGTCGGTTTTCTGAGCTCTTTACCACTGCTTCTTTAACTGCTTTTAACCCAGATTTTAACACAGAGGAGCTGGTCTCCAATTTTAATCACATTTGTAAAACCACTCTTGATTCTATTGCCCTATACAAGATCAAAAACTCTTTTAAAACACCTCAACCTTGGCTAAACCATACAAGAAAGAACTAAAAAGGGCCTGCAGATGACTGGAAAGAAAATGGAAAAAACTGGTCTTAATGTTTTTTATGAAATCTGGAAAGATATCATGAAAAACTACAATAACGCAATTAAAGATACAAGAGCATCATTTTATTCAAATCTCATTTTATCCAATCAGTCCAACTCTGTGACCAACCCCAACCCCTGTCATTTTATTGATGCCTCAAAAGAGACACGTGAGTCATTTTTAACATATTTTACAAAAAAAATTGAAGATATAAGGCAATAGAAAACCACCTCTGATTGTGTTTTAAACTCTCAAAGACAAATTGGCTTTAATTTTAGCATTTTTTTACTCAGTCTCGCTAGAAGTTTTATCAGGAAATTTTTAACATATGAACTGAACTACGTGCATCCTTGACACCATCCCCACTAAAGTTCTCAAAGAAGTTTTAGATGCGGTTGGGCCCAGTATTTTATCGATTGTAAATAGCTCACTTTTAACTGCTTTTATCTGCTTTTAAACATGCTGTGGTCCAACCTCTTTTAAAGAAACCTAACCTTAACCCCTCTGTTCTTAGTAATTTTAGACCAATTTCTAAACTACCATTTTTATCCAAAGTTTTAGTTTTAACACAGATCTTAGATTTTATGAATCAAAACGACATCTCTGAGTAATTTCAGTCAGGTTTTATAGTTTGCACAGTACAGAAACAGCCCTCCTTAATGTAACAAATGACCTTCTTTTAGCTGCTGACAGAGGAAAGAGCGCTATTTTAATCCTTTTAGATTTAAGTGCAGCTTTTGACACCGTAGATGTATTTTAATGCATCGAGACCTGGGTTGGTGTCAAGGGTACTGCTTTACACTTCATATTTTAGTCAACTAAATTTACAGTAGATTTCATCGACTAAAACTAGACTAAAATTAAAACAGTTTAGATTACTAAATTAGGACTAAAACTCAAAGGTATTTTAGGCAAAAGACTATAAATAAAACTAAATTTCCCTTTGTGGCTGGTGCCCTGAGGTGGATTTAATGTAAATCTTTGATGTAATTAACTGTTTCTGATAGCCAATATTCCACAACATTTTGGGTGACCCCCATGACGCTGTTGGCTTTGTGCAAACCAACCAGACAAACACCTGGTCCAGGTGTGTGCAGGTAAGATACCATAGAGTGAAATAATGTGTGGATTTTAATGCAGTGCTCACTCACAGGACTGCAGCTCTCCTGCTGTCCTGCAGCGCCACCTGCTGACATATGACAGTCAGTATTCTGAGTTCGGATGAACACATCACACATAAAGTCATACTTTTATTTTTTTGTAAATCTACAGGAAATAAAACCCAAAGAATTGAAACGATAAAGAAAACATATTTTTAAGCCCTAATCAAATTACGCTCTAAAGCTGCAGGTCCTGATAGTGTCAACCTCCAACCAGACAAACACCTGATCCAGGTGTGTGCAGGTATAATACCATAGAGTCAAATCATGTGTGGATGTTAATGCAGTGCTCACTAACAGGACTGAAGCTCTCCTGCTCTCCTGCAGCACCACCTCCTGACATATGACAGTCAGTGTTTTGATTCAGATGTGATTAAAACATGATTTTACACTTCAAATGTGCTTCATCCAGGTTCTTACAGAGATTGTTCGTTTATTCTATATTTTAAGGTTTTTTTTTGCCTTTTTTTGTAATTGAGAATGAGGAAGACACAGAGGGCATGGCTGCAAAACTAAGTTTATCCTCATATTGATCTAATAAATTCAGACTGTTGATTAAATTGTCTTTTTTTTACTGTCAAACATCCAGAAAGCAGAAGAAGTCGAGACGTGCTAAGTCACTTTCTGGATGTGGGTGTAGTTCCAGCTTCTGCCTGAAGGTGTCATTATAGGAACAGTTTGTGACCTCACAGCAGGTGAAAACATTGATCAGGTGAGGATGAAAAAAAAACTGCAGATGAGGTTCAAATGTGGATGTCAGTCACCAGCCAATCACCTGGCCACATAGAGAGACAGAAAAGTCTATAACATTATAAATGACAGTTATGATCCTCTCTTTAACCCTGACAGTGTGTTTCCTCTATTTCGATTAGGTTATTAACATTTTAAATCTGTTTTATGTTTTTTTAAGAAATCACATTAACTCTGGCTACATTTTTTCTCCATTAATGACAAAATGAAGTGTTTTTATGTCTATCAGGACATATTAAGGCCACGCCAAGGAAAATGTTTAATAATTTAGAATAAAAGAGAAACATGGAAACTTTTGATTTGATAAAGCCATACATTTGTATATTTAGTTTTAAATTTACAGGAAATTAAACTCAAAGAAATCATATTTAAAAGCCTGATCAATGATGCCCTACTTTTCACTTGGACTAAGTCATAATGGAAAAGTGAAGGTTTTAATCTGTACAGTATGGTGTGTCTGTCACTGAAGCTGCTCCGGCACTCATTAGTGTGCAAAATAGAAAGGAGAACCAGTGGGAGAGGAGAGCACACTGGAAAGAACACCATGAACTCTCACACACTGTGATCTGTTAGTTAAAAAGTCAGTTATCCAACCAATCCATAAACCATAAGCAAATTTAAAAGAATATTCAAAATGCAAACATTAAAGAACTACAAAGCTGAAGAGCAGCAGTTTAACCCAGGGCGGTGATGGCAGAGTCTTTAAGAAATTAAAAGCATCGCTGCAGGATGTGGTAATAAAAGGGGTAGGATTAAATAAGTTTAAACTTCTTGAACTTGCTGCACATGCAGGATGTTGTCAGTGGTTTACATTACTTTGTTTTCTTTTGTTTTTTGGTAGATGCATGTGTATGTTTGTGGTGACGACTCATGTTTGTTTTGCATGTTTGAAATAAAGCATTCAATTCAACCAGGTTAGGATCTAGCTTAAAACGATGGAGGAGCCTATCAGCAAGCAGAAAGGGTTGAATAGTATTGAATGCTGAGGAAAAGTCTATAAAAAGGGTCTGGCATGTTTCTTCTGCCCCTCAAGATGCCTGAACAAAAAGTGCAATAATGTAACTACTGCATCCTCCACACCTCTGCCAGCTCTGTATGCAAACTGCAATGGATCGAGGTGTTGTTCAACATGCAATAACATTTGAGTCTTTATAATCTTCTCAAAAGTCTTCATCACAAGAGAAGTCAGAGCTACAGGCCTAAAGTCATCGAGTGCTTTGGAGCAGCCGCTCTTTGCTATACAAACAATAACTGAATGTTTCCAAAGCTCCTGTGGAGAAACTGCTGGTCAAATCTTAGAGGCAAGAATGATGAATAGGTGTCCGTAGTTGTCATACCGTTTGTCTGGAGCCAACTATTGTTTCCTCAAAGAAATTTGGAAAAAGGGTCTGGGTTTTATCTTTATTTCTACACACATGTGGATGAGCTCTCACAAGTTATGCTGGGAAACTGAGGCTTTGCGCTCTTTATTTTTCAGACAAAGTTTAGGCTTTTTTTTGTTTAACACGTTTGTCCTTTCCTTCTGGCCTTTTAGGTCTTTACTACCCACATACAAGTTCCAAAATGTGACTAATGAACACTTCAACCATCATGTGTGAATATGTTGTGATGGATGTAAATCACAAAGTGGGTTTGGTGACCCTTTAATAAATCAGTCCATTTCCCCAAGAAACACCTGTCACAGATGACCCAAAGTAGAATGATTACAGCTGACTTACTGCAGTCTGAACACACAAAAAATAGGGTCTTTTTCCTCGCCTATTTTTTTTAAAAATCAAGTTCCTATAGATGAATGTTACTTGAACCTATAAGGTGG